>JAVHLU010000187.1:0-80549 GCA_036785755.1 Colletotrichum ledebouriae | reverse complement strand
TAGCGGGATTTAATATTATAAGACCTAAAGGGAACCCTATACTAAATAAAGATAAGCTTATATTAGTAGTCCTATAGTATATATAATAGAACTAAGAATCTATAAATTACTTAATAACTTAGTATAGTAGAGGGTTATCTATTATAACTTTAGCCTAGGTAGAATATTTATTAGACCTTTATAATATATAAGGGAAGCTAATAAGAGAAGAGGAGTTAGATAATTTAGAGGTTATAGCCCTTTTTATATTTATAATTAAAAGCTACCTTTATAGTATCTATACTCTAATCTATAAGCTAGCCTAATAACCTAGGAAAGAAATTAATAAGGCTTCTATAGAGCTTAAAAGAGAAGAGGTAAAGAATCTCTAGGATATTACTAGGGCTTTCTTTCTACTAAACTATAGTAATTATTACTAGGTTACGATTTTTATAGATTAGTCGACTAGCTACTATTTCTATTATAACTTTATATAGGACTAGAATAGTAATTAGCGCTTCGTCGAGGCTATATAGGACCTTAATATATAGTATTATAAGATAGGAGCCCCTCTATAACTCTAAAAGCTCCTATTAATTAATACCTATATAGTTAATTTAGTTTAATAGAGGGATAGATTTATATATAGTCTCTAATATATTAAATAAGCTAGAGCTCTAATTTAAGAAGGATTGCTATCTCTACGTTTTAGTAATATAACCTTAAGTAATAATATATTATTCTCTAACTCCGAAATCCCCTTAGTTTCTTAGTATATATTTATAATTACTATAGAGTTCTATAACTTAACTATTAATAGTAATATAGCTCTATAAGATACCCTATTAAGCTAAGAAGACTTTAAGAAAGTACCTTTCTTCTTTTTATACCTTCTTACTCCTTTACTTATAAATAATAATATAGTAGACTTTAGAAATAATAATAACGTTATACTATCTCCTATAGTAGATATTCCTCGACCTATTTATAAATTATTAATATTATCTAGGTCTACTTTATTTAAAATACTAGATAATAAGCTTAAATACCTTAGATATTAGCTTTAGTTATAGGTCTTATAGATATTAAGTCGTAGTATAACTATTAAGCTATACTTAAGAACTATACTTATAGATATATTATTATATCCTAAGAGGCCTAGTCCTTTAAATAAGTATAACTATAGCTATATAGACTACGTCTAGTAGAGGGTTGACTAGTAGGATTAGATTAAGTAGAATACGCCTAAGGGAGTATACTATTATAACTTCTCGCGCTTAGCGTAATAGGGTAAATAGTTTTAGCTATACTAAGGATTAGAATAGGATAAGGAGTATAATAAAAAGGAAGAGGTAGTAAGGCTATTATTAAGATATAACTTATAATAGAAGATAGTTAAACCTAAAGGACCTTCTTAATAATAAGATCGCCTATTTAGAAAACGTTATTAATAAGTTAGATCTATAAATAGAGTTTATTTACTATTTCTATAAAGAAGTTTTATTTATTTTTTAAGACTCTCCTTTATAATATAATAAAGAGTCTCGAGGGGATAATTAGGATAGAATAGGATAGACTTAGCTATATAACTTTTAGAAAACTCCCTTAGTATATAAACCTATTATAGGGAGACTATAGAGTAGAGCGTAGAGGAGAGGAGTATAATAGAGGGGAGGATAGAAGGAGTATTATTACTATTAGTACCTTAATAACCTAATACCTCGTTTTTTAGTAATCTCTTAGCGAATTAGCGCCTAATAAGGAGTATCTCTTTTAATTAGATCTGCGAATTATTCTATATATCTTTTAAGCCTACTCTTAATATTCTTACCTATTAGTAGGTAGAGCTATATTATTTATTATCTTTCTAGTTCCTATTAGTTCTAGCCCTTTCTACTACCTAAGGGTACTTAATTAAGTTCGGAATTACGCCGCAGCCCCTTTGTAAAAAGACTATAACAAATTCACCTAGTTTATAAGTATAATTTAGGAAATATTATATAGGTATTTTAACCTATACCCTCTACTAGTTAAGGAAAATAATATAGGAACCCTATACGTTCCTACTACTTATAAGTAAACCCTTATATAAAGTCGGATGCGCGCTATACTAGGGCTAATTATATTAGAGCTAAACGGGCTACTAAGGCTCTTATAGCCTAAAAAAGCTACTATATAAGATAATTCCTTAACCTAAAAGGTCGACCTTCTAGCAAGGTATTATAAATACTACTATATAAGAGATAACTCCTTAACTAAAGAGGTCTTTCCTAAGAGGTTCTTATAGCTAGAGGTATAAGAAGCTCTGCTATAAGTAGGGCCTTATACTTCTCCCTTTTCTTTATTCTTATCCCTAAAATATATTAATACTAGACCTTATATATAAATATACTAAGCTTAAGCGAGGTATACCCTTTAATATAAATAATATAAAGGGGGTTACTAGAGAGTTTAGCCTTAATATAATTAATAAAACCCGCTCCTTTATTAACTACTCTGCTATATATAGAGAGCGTATTATTAATATAGCCCTTAAGAGGGCTTATCTTAATACCCCTATAGGGGATTCTATAAGGTATAATAGTATTAGAGCTAAGTAAGTAAACTTAGTAGTAGAAGTTTAGTAGGTTATTATATACCCTATAGAGTAGCCCTTCTTTAAGTAGGTCCTCTATATTACTAAGGTAGAGGTAGCCTAGGTAGCCTAGGTAAACGTTAGTAAGTATAGCTTATACTAACTGCTTTAATATAGAGAGAGCGTTACTAATAATAGCATAGCTATAAAAGTATTAGCTAACCCGATTGAATAAGAGGATAAAGATAGTAACGACTTCTAGCGGATAAAGTAGTAATAGAGGTAGTATTAGTAGCGCGGGTAGTGCGCGAGAGGAAAAGTTAATAGTTTTATAGTTTAAATAATTAAAAACTACGTTATTATTAATATAAAGTTAAAGATCGTGAGGCTATCTAGTGGGGTACGTATAAGTGCAGCTATAGTTAGGAAAGGTAGTTAGTAAGATTATATAACTAAAGGCTTTGTATTGTTAGGAGGTGCGGAGTTAGAAGGTCTATTGCAGTTAAGCAGGTAAAATCACTATGCATTGGCTAGAGGCCAAGGGTACTTAATATAACTAATATATTAAATATACCTAAATATAATAAACCTTTATAAAAGGGCTTATCGCCTTTAAGGAGAAAACCTTCTAAAATTATAGAACCTTTACCTATATTTTTCGCCCACTACGTGGACTGTATTATAGGAATTCTTATAACTCTAGCCTAAATATATAGCCTTCCTCTTAGTTAGTTTAGTTACTTTTATAACTTATTAAATATAGCTAGCTAGGTATTATAATATTATATCTATTTACTTTTTCTAAGAATCTAATAAGCTAGCTTAAGCTATTATTATATTGATCTTTAATCCTCTCTTATATAGAGATAGAGATTAATTATATATAATTCTTAGAACTAATATAACCTAGTTTAATAATTCTATAATATCTAAGGGTTTAACTTCTTCTTAAATATAAGATTCCTCTTAGTTAGTTGATAGAGTTACTAGTTCTAATATATCTTCTAGTAGTATAAATCTATAATAATATCCTCTAATAGTAATATTAGTATAGTCTTATAGGTTATAAGTAGAGTTATCTAGAGTTATAATACGAGTAGTTTTATTACTAAACTTATAAAAAAAGTAATCTATATAGAATAAATATCTATAACGCCCCTTAGTAGTTAAATACCTCCTATAAAACTATAGTTATAGGGAAATATTAGAGCCTTTATAATAGCTTACTCTTATAGTAATAAATACTTTAGGGGCGGTTCTAAATAATTAGAATATTAATATCTAATTTAATTATAAGTAACATAATAGACTTCCCTATTGTATTATAATTTTAAACTATTTATATATAGATTAATAAACTTTTTTTAATTTAATAACTTAGGGAGATTATTATTTTCTTTAGCTAAAGTTAATTCCTATATTTCAACCCCCTTAATATACTCTATAATTTTAGGGTTAGTAGGAATATTACTAGTTCTAAGAGTAGTTATTATTATTATATAAGCTATAAGGAGGGGGTCTAGGATTATTATATCCTTATTTTCTATAATTACTATTAAGCTATTATTAATAGCTCGGCCTCTAGCCACTGCATAGTGATTTTACCTGCTCAAGTGCAACAGACCTTCTAACTCCGCGCCTCCTAATAATATATAGCCTTCGGTCACGTGGTTATAATTACTAACTACCTTTCCTAACTATAGCTATACTTATACGTGCCTGTTAATAGCCTCACGATCTTTAACTTTATATTAATAATAACGTGGTTTTTAATTATTCAATAGACTATAAAACTATTGACTTATCCTCTCGCGCACTACCCGCGCTACTAATACCGCCTCCATCACCGCTTCGTCCGCTAGTCCTCTTGTTCGATCGGGTTAGCTAACGCCTTCGCTATGCCGTCGTTAGTAACGCTCTCTCTATGTCTCTTAAGGGCTATGCTAACGATACGCTCTCTATATATACCGGAGTAGTCGAAGAAGGAGCGGGTTATATTAATCGTATTAATACTAAACTCTCTAGCGAGCTCTCGCGCGTTATTAGTATTAAAGGGCGTGCCTTACGCAAGCTTAGCGTTTTTATATATAAGGTCTAGTACTAATATAGTTAAGGATTTATTATAAGTTAGATAAGGATAAAGAAGAGGGAGAGGTATAAGGCCCTACTTATAATAGTAAAGCTTCTTATACTTCTAGCTATAAGACCCTCTTAGAAAAGACCTCTTTAGTTAAGGAGTTACTTCTTATATAGTAATATTTACTTTTAATACCTTACTAGAAGGTTAACCTTTTAAGTTAAGGAGTTATCTTATATAGTAGCTTTTACCTTTAATACCTTACTAGAAGGTTAACCTTTTAGGTTAAGGAGTTATCTTATATAGTAGCTTTTATAGTACCTTATTAGAAGGTTTAGCGAGGGCGTTACTATAAGAGCTTTAGTAGCCCGTTTAGCTTTAATATAATTAGCCCTAGTATAGCGCATATCTAACTTTATACGAGGGTTTACTTATAAGTAATAGGAATATATAGGGTTCTTATATTATTTTCCTTAACTAATAGAGGGTATAAGCTAAAATACTTATATAGTATTTCCTAAATTATACCTATAACCTAGGTGAATTTATTATAGTCTTTTTGCGAAGGGGCTGCGGCGTAATTCCGAACTTAATTATTAATAGCTCTACTTATAATTTCTATATATAAGTATAACTAATATCTACCCTAATTATAAGCTAGTATTATAAGTATATTATAAGGTAGGATATAAGAGTATAGAATTATTATAACTAGATATATAGAATAGCAATTATTATAATTAGCTTAGATTAATTAATTTAAATATATATAAGCTAGCTATTAGGCTAAAATCTAGTCTATATCTTAGCTAGGGTTCTATTTAGCTACTAAGTCCTCTAAGATCTAAGAATAGAGTTATTTAGCTTTATATTATTCCTTAGCTTCTTATTCTTCTAATATCTAATAGGTATCTTAGATAATATAATAATTAGATTTAAAGCTACTTAATACTATTACTAATATACTTAATACCTACTAATAAAAGTTAGTATCTTTTAATCCTTATATAAACTAGTAAATAACCTTAATAAGAATAGCCTCCTTAGGTTTTATAAGTATTACTTAGTTACTTATATCCTTATAACTAGCCTATTATAGAAGGGATAGGGCTTCGTTATAATAAGCTAGTAAAGCCTTATTATCTTTCTACTTTATTATATTAATATTATTACTATTAGTTTCTAGGTTTACTACTCTAGATAGGAATTATTCCTTTAAGAAGCTCTTAATAATAGCTAAATTAGAATAATTAGTAGTATTATTAGAAGCTTTCTTAATAATATTAATTAGATATAGGATATTATTAAGGTATATTATTATTACTCCTTTATATTCTATATTAATTATTACAAGGACTTAAGAGATAGGAAGTTATTTAAGTTTATACTTAACCTTCTCAAAATCTTATTTTAATTATACTAGCTATTTTAATATAGCTATATAATTATTAAATATACTATAAGTTAATATAAGAAGAGTAAGATTAGCTACCTTATTAGAGGGCTTATTATTAAGAGGGGTTATAAATAATATAATAGCTAAGTTCTTAGTTATTTATTACTCTCCTTAAGCTAACTTATTTTTAAGATAGTAAGCTTCTAGCTAAGCCTTTAGCTTATTTATATTAATATTAGAGTTAGATAGGTATTTAAAAATCTAATATAGTTATATAAATAAGGTTAACTACTACTTATAAGTATTTAGAAATTTATAGGATAGAAATAGTTATCTATTTATAGGTTTATCAAACTATTCCCTACTTATTACTATAGAGTTAGTTATAATTAGAATATTAATTTATAATATAGTGAGTTTATATTTATTATTTATAATATTAACTTCCTTAATATTAATTAGCTAGCTAATAGTATTAAACCTCTCTAGAGTTACTAGTTTTAATATATAGTATCTTATAATAATAATTAGCTTAATACTAGTTTGTATTAATACCTATCAGGCTATATAATAGGTTATTAATGAAAAGGGGGTAAATAAATAGGGTTATATAGAAATAAGAGTATTATTAAAAGTCTATACTGATAACGCTATAGTAATATATATAATAGCTTATTACTAAGTTATAATAGCTTATAAATATTATACAGAGGGAGTTTTAACTTTTTAAATACTTATAATATATAGAATTTAATAATACCTCGGAGTAGGAGCTAGAACTAGCCTTATAATTAAAGTAGATATAGTTATATATAAGCAGGGTTATTTCTTCTAGGTTTTAATCTAATACTAAACTAGGCTAAATATACTAAATATAAGCCTAGTATAGTTATCCCTAAAACAGAATCTCTAACCCGTTGGTTCTTGCTACGCACACACGGTAGTAGCTGGCCTAAACCGGTTCTAGCGTACTAATCCTTTGGGGTGGTTCGCACCTTCCGCCGCCGCCATCTGGAGTCTGCACAGTCCCTGCCTGCCATTGGCTTACCTGGCCTTCCTTGCGTTATCGCACCAGAACTTCTATACAATACAACATCCCCCCCCGCCCCACATCATGCTTCCTCCCTCTGCAATCCCGCTGCTGTCTTAGAGCCTTCAACTGCCAAGGACCAGGTTTCGCCTCGGCGCGGGTGCTATCTTTGTCGAGTCGTCTTGTGTTTCATTCCGTTACCCGAATCAAAGACAAGAAAGCCACATAACGACACCGATGATATAAGCAAGGAAACTGTCACACTAGCCCACATATAGCCATATATAGGCTACCTCATTATATAAGCACCGATGTATAGATACATCCGCTCATCAGCATCCATGGTTAGCAATACAAGCATTACACACACACCCAAGGGATACCCTTATAGTTAGTAGCATAACGAAAGTTAACCTAGCAGCCTAATTAGTAACTAATTTTTTCGCTTATATTAATAAAGAAACTAGATAAAGCTATTATTAACTAACTATATTAGTAAGTATTATTATTAGTTAGTTATATTATTACCAACTACCTTCTACTACCTTACCCTACCTTAAACCTCACCTCCTCTAACCTTATCCCTCCTATTATATACCCTAACTATCTACCTATTAATACCTATTGAATCCTATTAGGATTTAGACTCTCCTACTATATATTATTAGACTACCCTATATAACCTATTAGATTTAGAAATTTTAGAAACTAGATATTATTAATTAACCTCTATAATAACTCCTAATATCTCCTCTACTATACTAGAGAGTTAAGATCTTTATTAGTTATAGATAATAATATTAAAGTAGTAACTATAATTATTAATATAGCTAACTTATTATTAAATATAACCTAATTTATAATACCCTACTTAGTTAAATAGAATATAACGAGGATATTTAAGGCCTTCCTTAGAAACTAGTATTATTAGGGAGTAATATACTAGAAATAACTAGAACTAATCCCTTCTACCCTAGTTAAACCTTAACTTATATAACTATTAGCTATACCTAAAGAGGTATCTAGATTAACTAATAACCTTAACTAACTAGACTTTTATAGCTCCCTATAAGCTTACTAACTATATAACCTTATTAGTCTTAATAGTAACCTGCGTATTAGCCCTATTAAGTTTAATAATAAAGCCTATTATTACTCCTATTTATCCCTATTTAATTACTCCTCTATAACTATATTATCCTATAATATAGAAATACTACGTTAAGAACCCTACTAACGTAATAGAGACTAATCCTTATATATATCGCTTACAATATCTTAGAACCTACTTTTAGCCGACGTAGTAGTAGCTATAATTATAATAGTAATAAATAACTAATAATAAGCTATAAACTAAGACTTTACTACTATAATAATAGAAGCCTTTAGATAGTAAAACGAAGCTTAACCCGCCCTAGTATATAATAATAATAATAGTAACGCTTCCCTATAGTCCGTAGACATAGGTATCTTTAACCCTGAAGCGAGAGATCCCTACTATTTAGGAATAGTTTCTAATAGCAAGTTAACTACTTATACTAATACCTACGCCTTTATTAATTAACTACTTAATCTTATAGCTATAAAATCCAACGCCTAAGTATATAAGGTTTAAACCTAATACCTCTAAGGTTCTATATTAGTATAGTATTTATAGGTCCTAACCGATATTAACTAAGAACTACTATAAACTATAACTATTAAAGTTATTACTATTAAGCTACTAGAACGCTTTAAACTATACTATAGGGATATAATATCCTATTAGAAGTTATTATTATATCGTCTTATAGATATTAGTAATAAGGATATCCTAGCCTACGCTTAGTCTATAATTAGAGATATAAAAGCCTATAGAATATTAGATATCCCTTTATAACTATAAGCTATATATAAATTATTTAATAGCGCTATTAAATCCCTCGTTCTACCTCCTAATCATATAACTATACTTAATAGTTTTATATAGTTAGTTGGATGCTATGAATTAATAATAAAGACGTTAGTAGCAGAATATAGGCTATAGTTTTAATAACCCTATAATATTAACTACTAACTAAGTAAGACTAGCGATACTTATCTTTTATACGACTATAATAGTCGTCCTATAGTTATTAGAAGAAACCTATATACTAACTAACTATAGAATTTACCTACTAGTAGATTTAGTTAAAATAAACCCTACTAGAACTAACTAAATAACTATAACCCTACCTATAATCCTAACTATAATTCTAACTAATAAGATCCTACCTAACTATTATAGCTAATATTAAGCTTCTAACTAATACAGGATTAACTTAATTAAAATACTAGATTCCCTATATTATACTAATTTAGCTAGAACTAGTATAATAACTAAGGTAGCTAGGACTAGAAGCTCGTCCCTAAATATAGACGACTTAGTTAGAGTAATAATAATAATAACTAGATCTTAAATACTCCTATTAAAGCTAACTAGGCATAGTAATAGTAGTTAGTATACTATAGAGAGATAACTCTATTATCTAACTCTTCTCACGATAGATAGTAACCTAATAGCTACTAATCCCTATCTATAAATAACGAGACTAAAGAGGTACCTATAACTTATAATAATATATCTAAACTAAGTTAACCCCTAAATAGATTAAACCTAGTAGTAACTTTAAGTTTATAAACTATAACAATAGATATAAGGATACCTATTTCGTTACTATAATACTACCTAACTAGCCCTATATCCAATCTATTCTACTTATAGTTAAGGGTATTAGTAAAGATACCTACTATATAGATTAATATATCGTTCTCGATTTATACTTCTAAGGTATATAACTCTCTATAGGTAAACCTACTATTACTACTATCTAATAAGAAGTATTTATTATAAATAACCTATCCGCTAACCTGCTTATTATTATAAATTATCTAGGGCTTAAATAATTTAATATCCTTAATAGTAAGGGATTTATAACTATTAGATCTTATAGTATTAAAATCCCTATAGTAGTATAATATATTAAATCCTATTATATAGCTAGAGTTATAACTAAGAATATAATACTTATTCCTACTAACTCCTTAATAATAGTACTAATATAACACACGATCTTAAACTATAATATATAATAGGACCTACTATTTAAGTCTACCGACTTACCTATTATATCCTATATAATATTAATAGATATATCCTTATCTGAGATCCTCGTTCGAAATAATACTATATTAAACTAAACCCTATAATATAACTAATTCGTTAGATATCTTATATCTATTAATCTAACTATATAGGTTTAGATAGTTAATAAATCCGAAGCTATAACAGCATCCGAATTCGCTCTTAAGGAACTATACTAACTAGAGAAGCATATAATTAATACTATACTTATATAATAATAATTAATTTATACCGTCGTCAGCAACGCTCTCTCTATTAGTCAGCGCAAGCCATACTTACTAACGTTCGCCTAGGCCGCCTAGGCCGCCTCTGCCTTAGTAATATAGAGGACCTACTCGAAGAAGGGCTACTCTATAGGGTATATAATAACCTACTAAACTTCTACTACTAAGTTTATTTATTTAGCTCTAATACTATTATACCTTATAGAGTCCCCTATAGGGATATTAAAGTAAGCCCTCTTAAGGGCTATGCTAATAATATACTCTCTATATATAGTAGAGTAGTTAATAAAGGAGCGGGTTTTATTAATCGTATTAAGGCTAAACTCTCTAGTAATCCCCTCTATATTATTTATACTAAAGGGTATACCTCGCTTAGGCTTAGTATATTTATATATAAGGTCTAGTACTAATATAGTTAAGGGATAAGGATAAGGATAAGGGAGAGGTATAAAGCCCTGCTTATAATAGTAGAGCTTCTTATACTTCTAGCTATAAGAACCTCTTAGGAAAGACCTCTCTAGTTAAGGAGTTACCTCTTATATAGTAGTATTTATAGTACTTTTAGTACCTTACTAGAAGGTCGACCTTTTAGGTTAAGGAGTTATCTTATATAGTAGCTTTTACCTTACTAGAAGGTTTAGCGAGGGTATTACTACGAGAGCTTTAGTAGCCCGTTTAGCTCTAATATAATTAGCCCTAGTATAGCGCGCGTCTAACTTTATATAGTAATATTTAGAGGGTTTGCTTATAAGTAGTAGGAATATATAGGGTTCCTATATTGTTTTCCTTAACTAGTAGAGGGTATAGGTTAAAATACCTATATAGTATTTCCCGAATTATGCCTGCGAACTAGGTGAATTTGTTATAGTCTTTTTGCGAAGGGGCTGCGGCGTAATTCCGAGCTTAATAATTAATTTATAGCTATTTAATAGGCGTTAGAATTTATAACGCTAAGTATCTAGCTATACTAATTAATAAATTCGCCTACGTCTTTACTAATACTAGCTTCGCTAATATGCCTAAAGACTAATAACTACGTATACATTTTAAATATAACTAGGATAAGCAAATCCCTAATAAATATAAGATCTACCTATTAAGAGGACCCGAACGAGGTATTATTAAGCATACTATTAATAAATTAGGCATAAAACTATATTATATAATAATCTAAGTACTATTCGCATTCCTAGTATTCGTTATCTAGCGAGAATAACCCGTACCTAATAAGACTATAGTATCTAATAAGATAATAATAACTGAGATATAATAGCTATCTAGCAATAAATATTAGAAAGAATATATAGTTATTAATATATAACCGCTTAATAATATAGCTCTTATAGATATATACCTAATAAAGACCTAAGACGGTATTATCGCTAAGTATGCCGACGTAATATATATTTCTATATTTAATATAATAGCGTTCTACTACTAATAGCGAGTATATTCTAGTTTATAATAGGCCTTTACGATTATTACCTATAAGGGATAATTTACCTTTAAATATCCTATAATAGGATATAAGAATAGTAACGCCTATATATAATAATAAATAGATTCTATTCTCTCTAAGTCTAACGCCGACTTGGATTATAATAATACTATTATTACCTCTAAAGGCCTAGATAACTACCTTAGTAACCTATATAATATACTTTAAGCCCTATTAGATACTAATATCTTATTAGGACCTAATAAGTCCTATATTAGCTTCCCTATAGTAGTAGTTCTAGGTAAAATAGTTGACTTATTTAGTCTTAGTACTCCTATATTAAAGTTAAAAGCTATTAAAGCTATTAAGTTCTTAATAATATTATAATCCCTCGAGCGTTTCCTCGGATTAGTATCTAGCTTATATAAGAGTATAGCTATAGGCCTAAACTAGGAAAGGCTAGAATACTAAAACGTAGGTATACGTAGTTATATTAAACTATTACTTAACCTTCTAAGTCTCTAGCTTATAGAGTTTTCTTAAGAGTATATATATTTACTACTAATTTGCTAATATTTTGCTAATAGCGTTCGCTCTATATCCTATACTTGCTATTATTCCTTATAATTACCCCCCCCTCTAAAGCCTTAGTCCCTAAGGCGTACTAGTAGGATAATATAGCTCTATATTATTATAGATATTATTATAGATATTATTACTAACTATAGGGCGGCGTCTCTACGCCTTTATTATAATATTTACTCTCGCCCTCTACGCTAGATCTAGGTAGTTATAGCGAATAATATATTTTTATTTTCCTAGCGTACTATAAGTATTTTTAAATTTTAATTATTACTATTATTTTTTAATTAGTTACTAATAGTTATATAACTATTTAGTAGTATATAACTATTTAGTAGTATATAACTATTAATTACTTAGCCTTATTACCTAGCGACTTAAAATATAAAAGAGCGTCTTCTTTTTAAGGTCTCTAACCTAGTTAGAATTTCTCTTCTTTATAATCTTTTTTAATCTAGCTACCTCTCCTATTTTAGCGCTTATTTTATAAGCTTTTGCTATAATTATTAAGTTCTCTCTCTTTCTCTTCTAATCTTACTTATATCCCTCTCTAGCTTTTTACTAATAGCTTTCTATAATATCTTATATTATATATATAGGTATAATTCTTATAAAATACCTCTATAATCCTAAGATTCTTTCTAGCGATCTTATTAGTAATATTAATAATAGCTATCCTTACCTTAGCTATTTTTATAAAATATATTAGGATATTATCTACCTTTACTATATATATAGCGAGTATATATAGAAGTACGTCTATTATAACTTTAATAAAAAGAAATACGCTACTATAAGTCTCTACTAATTTACTAATAGGTTACTATATATTAACGTTTTTTAGGTCCCTTAGGAGCTTTAGAGCGTAGCTTAGATAACTTAGAATATATTCTACTAGATCTAGATCTAGTAGCATAATAATATCCTAACCCCTCTTTATTATTACTATATTCTTACTATACTTAGTAACTATTTAGTAGTATAGAAGCGTATTACTAAGCTTATTTATAATCCTATTACTAGTAGTAGTAGCTATAATATAGAGTAGCTTTAGCTCTAAGAGCTCGCCTTAATTTATAAGCACCTCGCGCTTAACGTCCTAGTTTATATAGGCTATTACTTACTATTCCCTTACTAATTATATCTTACTAACTACTAGTTTTTAGGTTAGTACCCTTTATAATAATAATAATATTCTTTAGCGCCTAAACGCCGCCTAGCTAGTATATATTTATAATAATAATCCTATTAACTACCTCTATAATAAGATCGACTACCTACTTAATAACCTTTTAATAAAGCTAGTCCCTATATATACCTACGAGCGTGATATTACCTTTTTCCCTAGGTTTTATAAGGAGCTTTAGGAAAATCTCGCTAAATATACTATTAATAATATCCCCTCTTACTTTATTATTATTACTAGTACTCGCTCTATCTCTTACGCCTCTTATCTTAATACCCCTATTAAGTATAGCTAAAGTAGTAGTAAAGAGTTAGTAAAGAAGACTAAGAGAGCTAAGGTTATTATTACTATCTCTAATAATAATAGTTCTAGTAGCGAGTTAGGTAGTAGTGCTAGTAGCGAGTTAGCTAGTAGTTAGCTTATAAGTAGTAATAATAGGGATACTAATAGCGCTAGTTTAGTAACTAGTTGCTATAGTAGTCGTAGTAGTGCTACTCGTAGTTATAATAGTTATAGTAGTCGCCCCTATAGCTATCCTAAGAAGTTAATAACTAATTAGATAGTTAGCTCTTTTCCCCTTTATAGGATAATACCCCTTTTTACTATAGGTTTAGTAATAATTCGCTACTTAATTTAATTAATATTTTACTTCTAATTTAAGTTCTATTTTATAATCTTATAGTTTATAATTACTAACCTATTATAATAGTTTTAGTAGCTAGTCGTCCTACTTCTTATAAGCCCTCTTATATTATCTATTAAACTTATAAATAGCCTCTTATACGTTCGCTAAGTTTGCTATAGGCTCCTATATATTATATTCTATAAGCTATCCTACCTATTTAACTAAGTATTATATATTATTACTAATACCTTATTATATAATAATCTCTTTAACCTGCTGTTCCTCTAGCTTATCCTTAAGCTCTAGGTATATAAGTAAGCCTTCGCTACTTACTTAGCGATTATCTTATAGCTCTAGTAAGGTAACTAAGAATATATTATATATCCTTTAGTACTATAGTAGTAAATAAACTCTATAAGCTTATATACTAATTAGTTCTATAATAGCTACCTATATAAACCTAGGCGCTAGTTTTTTATTATTAAACTAGAAGTTCTTTATTAATAGCTTAATAACTTATTTCTAATAGTAGGTCTATTCCTTATACCTCGCGTTATAATACTTAGCTTATACCTTAGTAGCTTTCTACTACTATTCCTAGGCCCTCTTATAAAGCTTTAAGATATATTTAATTTACTCCCTTAAGCCCTATACTATAACCCTATTTATAGGGGTTATATATTCTATATAATATAGGTAGTAGCTATATAGGGTCTCTATTAGCGAGTAGCTAGTAGTGCTATAGCGATTATTATTATATATAAACTTAGCCTTAGGTAATTAAATAGCTTATTCTTATAGCGAGTCGCTAGTATATACTTATAAGTACTTTTCTAATATCTAGTACGTCCTTTTAGATTACTTATTAGTCTAAGGGTAATATATAGTAGAGAGGCAGCGCTTAATAGCCCTCTCTCTTATAAATTCCTCCTAAACTTAGCTAGTAAGGAGCTTATCTTAGTTACTAATAATACCCTCTAGGGTGCTAAAATAGTACTTAACCTATTTATAGATAATCCGCGCTAACTTACTAGCTATTAGCTACTTTATTATTAGGATAAATATAGCGAACTTAGTTATCTAGTATATAATAATAAGAACTACGTTATACTCCCTGCTTTTATACTAATAGCTTAGTAGTAATCTAGTAATAAAGTCTATACTAATTTCCTAAAATAGGTGCGCTAGTAGGGGTAGTAGGTATAACTTTCTATAGGGCTTATACCTTAGAACCTAGATCCCTTAGTATATATAGCACCTTATAATATAATTATATATATCTATAGCTAAGTTTAGCTAGTAGAACTTCCTCGAGATTAACTTAGTAGTCTTATTTACCCCTATATAACCCGCCCTGTAGTTATCATAATATTAGTAAAGGATTTTAAGTCTTAGGGACCTCTCCTAGGGTATCTCTAACCTTCCCTTATAGAATAAGGTTCTATAGCTATTAATTATATAGCCCCTATAATCGCTAGCTAGTCTATATACCCTCTCTAATTAGGTCTAGTAGTATAAGTTATTAGCCTATAGTTTATAGATAAGACTTTCTATTACTTTAGAGGGTTACTAACTATACGCTATTTCGCTTATTATAAGCTCCCTTATAACTTAGTATAGGATATTACTACGCTATAGTAACCCTAGCTCCGAGCGAGTCCTCTAGGTTAGTAACCTCTCGCTAAGTATTCTTTATATCTTCCCTTACTCTTTAGCGTTAGGTTATTATAACTATTATAGTTATAATAATATTAATATACTATAGAGCGCTATACTAACTAGAGACCGAGGCGTCTCTACCCCTAGAGCTATCTATCTAAAAGGGGTATTATTTTATACTAGCTCTTATAGTATTAATAAATACTCTTAAGGTCTCTATATTACCTTATGAAGTAGTAATACTTATCTAGAGGTCTATTAGTAGGTTACTAATAAACCTTAGCTTCCTTACTAGGGTTAGGAGTATCTTATTATATTTTACCTCCCCCTCTATATAATCTAGCCTCCTAGATAGCCTATTTACTAGGTTTATAACCCCTAACTTATACTCTAGGTTAAAGTTAAATACTAAGAGTTTATATACCTATCTAGTAAGCCTTCCCTAAAGGTCCCGCGCTAATATACTAATAACTCCCTTTAGCGCTTAGTAATCTATTAGGATTATAAACTTTTTTAATATACTCTAAAAGTAATAAGCCTAGTAATTTAGGCTTTTAACTATAGCGAGAAGCTCCTATTAGCCTACTCCCTAATACTACTTAGTATTACTAAGCTTTTATAAATAGTAAGCGACTAGTTACTACTAGCTATTAATATATTATAATAGGATACTAGATATAGCTTTTATAGAAGTATCTATTTTAACCCTTATTTTATAGGTTAGGTCCTAATATTAGAGAATAGTTACTAAGTAGAAAGCAGCTTAGAGCTATTTAAAGGCCTATTAGGCCTCTTCTAGCTAGTAAAATTCGCTTCCCTTCTTATTATTCTTACTACCTTTTAGTAGGGATATTATAGGGGCTATAATACCTAAATAGCTTATAATAAACTTATAGTAGAAATTATAGAATCCTAGGAAGACTTAGATCTCTCTATATATCTTAGGCGGCTTCTATTTAATAATAGCTTAGATATAGGTTTAATCTATTAATATACCTTTAGGTATAATAATATACCCTAGGAACTCTACTTATTATTAGTAGAACTTATATTTACTAAGCTTAATATATAGCGCCTACTAATAAAGCTTATAGAGTACTTAGTAAAAGTCCTTTATATACTACTCTCTTATCTTAGAGTAAACTATAATATTATCTATATAAGTAATATAATAAGTATCTAGTAGCTTAGTAAGCGCTTAGTAAATATACGCTTAGAATATTACTAGGGCGTTTATAAGTTTAAATAATATAATAATATATTTAAAATACCTATAATAAGTCCTAAAAGCTATTTTCTAGTAGTCTTCTAGCTTAATATAGATATAGTAGTATATATCTTAAAAGTTGATTTTTAAGATCTATTTCGCTCCCTAAAGCTTATTTAATAGCTTACTAATAAGGGGGAATAGATATTAGTTCTTTAGTATTACTTTATTAAGGCTTTAATAATCTATATAAAGGCGTAAGAATCTATCCTTCTTAGGTATAAAGAGAATAGGGGCGCTTACCTCGCTTATTAAGGGTTAAATCTATCCTATTACTTAGTTATTAGTAATATATTAATAGAGCTTTTCTAGCTAGTACTTATTTAATAGGTAGATAGGCTTATATAGAGGTTTTTTCTCTTTAACTAAGTTAATAATATATTCCGCGCCCTCTAGGGCTAGGTATTCCTTTACTAACTACTTATTCAATATTACCTATTTACTAAGTAGCTCTAGTAGTAATTCTACTTCGCCCTCTAAAGCGTCCTCTTTACCTAGGGCCTCTATTAGTAGCTTATAGGGGGTAATATTCCCTAATATATATATAATATAGGCCTTCTAGCTATTCTTAATAACCTCTTATATAAATACTAATAGCTTAGTAATACTAAGGCGCTTATATCCTTAGGTATTTATCTAGGTATTAATTATAATACCCTCCCTACTTATAGAGTATTATAATAAGAGGAGGTCCCTTACTCCTTTAGGGTAGGGAGCCCTAGCGAAGAGTTACTATATCTTCCTTAGTTATCCCCTTAAGTTAATAAGGAAGAAGGTTAACTAATACGTATTCTAGCTTATTATAGAGGACCTATTAAACCCCTCTAATATAGGGGCGCGCGCTATTATAAGTTATAGTTATAGGGATTTTACTAGTTAATTATTAATAATATTAACTTAGGAATAGGAATCGATATCTATTACTACTTCTTATTTAGTAATATTCTAGAGAACGATTACCTATCCCTTTATAATATCTCTTTTTAAGAAGGTATCTAGTTTTAATATAGGTATAGGGGTTACTAGTATAATCCCCTAGCTTATTTATTTTCTAATAGGTTAAGTTCTTTAACCTCCCTTATAAATTAGATTATATTAACCCTCGCTTTTTTAATAAATACTTAATATCCTATTAGCATTTTATTTATACTTCGTTATTTATCCGGGTAGTCTACCCTCTTATACCCTTTCTTCTTATAGCTAAAGTATATTAAGGGGTTAGATATTATAGGTTATATATTAGGGCTAAATATAAGCTAGCCCCTATTAGATCCTTATAATATGCTATTAATTAGTTAGTAAGGTATTAGGCTCTAGGTACCTCGCGTAGTTCTATAGCTAGAGCTCTACTAGCCCCCCTTTTAGCTCGCCCTTACTATAGGGGGGACCCTTAGTATATACTCTTCGCTTATATATCGCTTCTTGCTTTCGCTCTATAAGGTCTCGCTACCCTATTAGTAATATATCTCCTATAGGTATTCTGCTTCTATAGCTATATCTCTTAGTCTCTATATTTTAACCTAACGTTTAAGCTCCCTGCGTAGAAAGGGGGCTAGTTAGAAGTATAGTATATAGGCCTTAGCCTTGCTATCTTCTATACTAACTATACCTAAGTTCTAATATATTACTAACTATTTAGTAAGGAACTATATCAGTAACTATATCTCCTTCTACTTTATTATATCTAGCTTTTTATAATACCTCCGCTCTTAAAGCTCTAGGTTAATATATTATTAGTAAACGAATACTATAAGGTTAGCCTAAGCTAGGTTTCCTTTTAGCCTAGCCCTATAATATTGCTACTAGGTCTATAGGGATAAGCTTATCTTTATAAGCGCTTATTAAATCTATTACTCTAGTATACTACTAGTATATAGTTAGTATCTATTTTTAATTACTTAGATCTAGTTATTAACCTAGTTTATAGTAAAGTCCTTACCTATAGTATAGTAGTTATATATAGGGGGTTTCTTATATTCTCTCTATAGGTACCTCGTTACTAGGTAGTTAGCGAGTTATAATAGGGTAGTAGTTTATTCCTTATATTACTATTATTATAGATATATCTACTCTATAAGACTCTCTTATTATCTCTATAATAATCCTATTACTTAGGTAAGGATACTTAAGATACTAGCTTCTTAAGGGGTCTTAGGCGGGGTACCCTATTAGCTACTACTTACTATTTATTTACTAAGCGAGGGTAGGTCTACCTACTCTAGCGCTATCTAGGACTAGGCTTACCCCGTCGGGGTTATCTCTCTTACTATATTATTATTAGGGTTTTCTATCCACCTACTATAGTATCCGCGCTATATTCCTTATATCTTAGGGCTTAGCGAGCGACTTATATTATATTAGCTAAAACCCTATTAGTTATATTCTATATACCTAGCCTAGAGTTTATTATAATTAAACTCTACTACTAATTCGTTAGTATATTATTACTAGTTTATTTTAAATATTCTAACTAGCGCTAGTTTCTTAAATTAAGGAAGAAGTAATAGAGTTATAAGAGTATAGCTATAAGCCTAAACTAGAAAAGGCTAGAATATTAAAACGTAGGTATATATAGTTATATTAAACTATTACTTAACCTTCTAAGTCTCTAGCTTATAGAGTTTTCTTAAGAGTATATATATTTACTACTAATTCGCTAATGTTTTACTAATAGCGTTAGCTCTATATTCTATACCCGCTATTGTTCCTTATACTTATAATACTATATCCTATAATACGCCTAGACTACTAAGCCCCTTAAAGATTAAAAAACGATATTACTATAAATATATAAATAACTTAATAATAATAGTACTATAAAAACTAGTAAGATATCTAAACCTGCCTAGAAGTTATAGCTAACTACTATTAATATCCTAATCACTATAGCGAAGGAATCTAACGCCTTTTAAATACTTAATAACGCGTTAACTACTAATATAATACTTTTATTTTTCTTACTTAAATAATAACTTTATATCGAGTTTAATATATTATCTAATAGCTTTAGCGTATAAGTCTTCTATATTAAGGATACTATTGTCCCTATATTAGCTAATAAGTAATACCCCCTATATAACGCTATTTAGCTAATCGCCTTTATCTTATATATATTAAGCGATACTAAAAAATAATACTATTTAACGGAGCTCGAAGTAGCTAGTTATATATAGACTATATCTAAAACCGAATATTAGATCTGAGCTACTTAAACTATACCTATAGTAATATTCATAGACTATAAAGCTATTATTAATATTTAATCCTATTAAATTAATAATATTACTAACTTAAGTATATATACTATAGCTAATAAAAAGCTTATTTAAGCTATAGAATATATATTATAATTTAATATTCGTATTATCTATAAACCTAGAAAAGACTACCTCGTGCCTAATATATTAAGCTAAGTTCTAGCTAATAATACTACTCTAGCTAATATACTAGGAGGCCTAGATATATTACCTAACGACTACCTAATAGACCTAGTATTTATAGCTATACCTAACGACGCGAACTAGAAGCCTTCTATCATAATCTAATCCACGATAACTATCTAACTTACTTACTATCTATTTAAGAATAGCCCCTATTAGAACCTATCGAGGTTACTAGTATCCCTCTTAAGGCCTAATAATAACTAGCTTCTATAGTTATTAAAATCGCACCTAATTTTGAAAAGAAACTATAGGATAGCTATAAGTCGGACCTAGTATAGTAAAAAATACTTAATATTGTCTATAATAATATAAAACTAGAACTAGATAACTACGCTAACTTATTATTCTAAATTAAGCGAGGACTACTATAGAAAATAGAAGATACTAACTATACCCTATAGCTCTATATTCCGAGATCCTACTTTAGCGATATCTTTAACGCTATATATAATAGTAACTACCTTAGCTATAATAAACTATCGGAATTTATCTTATAATACTATATATATAATAGCCTTAAATAACTATATAACTATCTATATAACTACTTATAATATTAGGTCTTCTAGATCTAACGATATAAAGCCTATAGCAACCTATAACCTATCCTACTACCTATATATCTATACTATATAATCTCTATTAACTTTATATTAGTATTACCCCTATCTAATAAAAGATTTGATATGGCCCTTATCTTAGTCTATAAACTTACTAAAGAGATCTTTATAATCCCTAGTAAGATAACTAATAACATAGAGATATAAGGAAACTAACTAGCCTATTACTTAATATTATCTAACTAGGGATTTCCTAAAGTTATTATATTAGACTAGGACCTAAAGTTCTTATCTATAATATAGAAGTCGATATAGTATAAAGCTAGTATAACGCTACTATATATAACTATATACTACCCTTAAACTAATAGTTAAATAGAATATATAATTTAGGCTATTAAGTCTACTATATAATACTACTTCTATACCCTTAAAAGCTTAAAGTTATAGCTAATATATCTACTACGCTTAGAATTCGAATTTAACTATACTAGGTCCGTATTAATATAGTTATTCCTAAATAAGATTATTAAGGGATTTACTCCTAATAATATCCCGTTATTAATAGCAGATAACTTATAATTAATATCTATCTAACTACTAGTAGCACGAATATTAGTATATAACGCTATTACTATCGCTATAGTTATAATAAAGTACTACTATAACTAAGTTCTTTAATATTAATAATAAGGTCTACTTAAGACTATATAAGGGCTACGACGTGCTATAAGTAACTATTGTAGGACCTAAATATAGATAACGCTACGCTAGCTTATTTACTATTATAGAGCGTATTAGCTAATCTATATACTAACTTATATTACCTCCTTATTTTAAGATCTATAATATTATCTTAGTTAACTACTTAGAACTAACTACTAGCTAACTCGATCTATATAAATAATAGCTACTACTAATCCTACCTATTTTAGCTAAGGACTAGTAATTAGTTCCTAATTATATAATATAAGAATATAATATAAAGTTAGGTAAGTAGTACCTTATTACCTATTAATATTTAGGACCTAATTATAACTAATAGGTACTATAATCCGATTTAGTAAAGTATAATAGTTATAATAACTTATTATAATAATAACATAATACTAAATAGACCTAATAATAATAAGATAATAATAATAATAGGAACAGAGTTTAGATATTAGTAGTAAGGGCACTACATTTTTAGAGGGGGGCAGACTATTATACTAGCCTATATATAGCTATATATAGGCTACCTTATTACATAAGCACCAATATATAGATATATCCGCTCATCAGCATTCATAGTTAGCAATACAAGCATTACACACACACCCAAGGGATACCCTCACAGAAACTTAAGCCTTCTCAGCTAAAACACCGGCAAAGAGCCCGAATTCACTGTCAGCTTGCCGCTGCGGAAGCCGCGCCGAAAAAGCAAAAAGCGACCTTACTTGGTCTTGGCTTTTTTCTGCCAATGTTTCGTGCGTGTCGTCGAAACATTGAAACCATCAGCCTCTATGATAGCTGGGAGGCTCCTAGTTAGAAACATGTCAATCCTGCCAGCCTCACCTCCGCCCGGATCCGTTGCCCCAAAGCAGCTTGACTGACTCTGTTGCCCGGCCTGCCTCGTCTGGTCTTTCGATTTCTACGCGGGACTTCCCCTTCGAAGGTTCGACCTGTTCCTGGCATTGCATGTTACCCACCTCCCATCACGAACAGGAAATAAATACGGACACGATCCTGCTGAGCCGTCACTTCATGCTTCCCATCGAGTTTAGGTTCTCGTCAAAAGCCAACGTCGGCAGCCGCTAGGCTCACTGCAACTACCCAACCCTTGACCCAACCCAGCAACTACTTCGCAGCTCTCGATGCACAGACGTGCTTGTCGATTCGTTCGAACACATACAACGCTGTGCCACGAACTTTGGCTTTTCTGGGCATATATAGAATTTGTCCCCAGACTGTGGCCAAATAAATGAGTTGCAACATCCCCGTCTCTGTTGACCGAGTGGCCAACGGCTGTGGATAACTTCTCATCGATATGCCTGAGACAAATAAGGCGCTGTTGCTTTGCGTAATTTCTAAGCATTTTGTCAAGACTAATCACGACAGCGAGACGCTCGCGCCTGCGATCGTCACGCAGCATGTCCCCACCGATCGTCCAGCCGGGCGACTGAAGTTGCTTTTGCTGTTTAGCGTCAACGGCAAAAAACAATGGAACTCTGAGTCTGGCGCCAAACACAACGGCGATTGGCTGGCATGTTATCCCCAAGATGTCCAAGAATTCCCCACGGCAAGCCCCGCGAGTTGTCGATGCATCGTGATTGGGGTCTGGGCCGAAATGCTTCCTCCAGCGGCTGTATTCGAATTTCCCCATTGACCGCCTAGCCAAGTACTACGTCGGCCGAAAGGGGCATGGTGTCAGGGCCGTTGGATGTGTGCGGCGTGCCTGCCCCCTTGCCAGTGTCATGTCGATTCGTGCTCTCTGGACGAAAACAGGGATCACGACAACGGCACCTCCCCCCCAGCCCAGAAGCATTCATAGACGCCGTGAAGCCGCCAGTTACTGTAGATGGAAGCAAACCCACAGGCGGAAATCTTTGTTGAAGAGACGAGACTGGTCTTCACGCTCGCGACTTGGTCTGAGGTGCTCTGTATGCTGCTGGTTGAGCTGTTCCATACACCAAAGCACCGGCAGCCACAAATCCCCACGGGAGCCAGGTAATGACCAAAGCCCTCCTATCTGCCACATCTGACAGGTGTGCACATCATCCCGATGCGGATGAATCTGCACTGAACAGCAAGGGGCGTTGATGACCATCTCCGCGACAGATGGATTAGAACGGATGCTTGGTCGTCGGCCGCCCACATCCTTTTGCGGGATGGCAGGCAATGATCAACTGGGTGCCAGAACCCTGCTGGTGTAATTTGACGCGGCTCTCGCGGACTGTTCGGCTATAACTTCAATTCGACTCCGCGTGTTCTCGGTGATCAAAATCGTCAAGGTAGTCAGTAACTACTGCTAAGTTTTTATTCATCATTCGGCGTGGAAAAGACCCCGTTTTTTTGCGGACATAAAGGTTACTAAGTAAGTACTAAGAAGTCTTCCTGACCACGAACATCATAGCCGTTATTATTTTAGGACGCCATGCCTCGTGGGAAATTCTCATGGCGGTGCAACGGCCGCGAAGCGCCTCCAGATGCTCGGCCAATTAACGGGTATGCATTGCTTGCCTGTGTCATGAGACAAGAGCGCGGCGGGCGGCACCATCTCACTGAACCTTTCAGTCGGAAATAACTTCAAATGCGAAGATGTGGACTACCCATCAACAACCACGAAGCTGGCAGCCTTAGTCGACCAGCTTCTTCCGCACTCGCCCACCCATGCCAAGTCTTGAGCCATGAATTCGGTTTTGAGAAGTATCATCTTCTAGTCCTTAAATGCTCTAAGCTTGCGGTTACAAGCGTCCAGTATCCTCGAAATGTGAGGGTCTCGTTCTTTGACGGTCAACGAGAACAACTTCCTCGGCCAGCTCTCGAATGATAATCGAGAACCATGAGAAGCTTGGGTCGGAGTACGCGACTACATCAGTCAAACACTCATGGAACCAGCGCCCGGACCTGGGTCCGGTCACTCAGTGTCGCACGTTGCACTTGAATGGACCCAGCGGGAGTTCCGCACAAGACTATGCTTCAAAACCTCAAACTCAATCCCGATTCAAGTCGACTTCATGAATCCGACTACGGACTATCTTCCACTTTCCGAGGCTCCAAATCATCAGCTGATCGCATCGAGACAACTGTGGCATGTCAAGTCGAAGCGGGCCAGCCTATTTGCAAACCACACATGTCATATTTCGTGCTGCGAGACAGTTCTTGGACATCAGCTTTGACTCTCGCTGTGGCACCCGCACTGTTTTCTCAATTACCAACAATAATCTCTAAGCAGACGATAATTGTCACTGAAAAACATGCTCATAAGTCCAAATTTGTCTTTGCAAAGCACATGCCAAAGAGCAAGTTCTCTTAAAGGCAACCCTCGGCAAACAGTTCCTAGGCGTTTACACGGATTGATTTTACAAGCTGGCAAGTTGACACGATTACGCTAGGCCGTTAACATAGGCGAGTCGATGTCGTTCTTTGCAGTGCGGAGTCCTGGGGAAAGCCTTGCAGAAGTCCCATAAATTTCAAGCATTTTGTTATGTCTAAACATAGCGCATCTACCACAACTACTCTTCCGAGTCAAACAGCTCTAGCCGCGCCATGCAGGCGATGGTATGATAACGAGATCTTCTCTCCAAGCTGCTGAATCGACTGATCAGCAATACCTCAGCTCCCACTTCTATTTTTGTCGTCGAGTTGACTTCAGGCGGCCCACGGACAATGGCCGCGAAGACGGTTGAAGCTAGCATCGGAACCGCAGGGTCGGCGACAAGCTAGTCGGCAGTTATACAAGGAGTGACAGGTATTCTTGCTTGCCTTTCTTGATTTTTATTGTCGCTGCCTGAGCTGGTGCCGACTTCTGGGAGGGGGGGGGCATTAGGGCTCTAAAAAGGAATACGAGGTTCGAAGTGGAAGACCCCAGGCGGTGGCTGGTGACCGCACACGAGATTTTGGATGGAATAGCTTCACCTATGTCACATTTCCCCGTGTCGGCCTGAGCCCTGATGCGATTCGGGCTTGGCCGCTTCTGAAATGGTCAACGACATTATCTAGTTCACCAACAAGTCGGAATTGGGCATGAGGCTGCGGACGGCACGAAGACGAGGTGAAGCGGGATGTGTCGAGGGCTGACCTGATGGCCACAGCCAGCAAGAAGAATGAACGACTTGGCCCAGCCAAATTTTGCCCGTCAAGTGTTGTGCTGAATAATTCTGCAAGATTATAGAGCAAAGACTGGAGCGGCCTTCTCATAAGGCTGAGTGGGCAAAGCTGACGAGGCGTTCCTAAGGTGCTTACAATACCCACGAGCGATAGTGACAAGACGATGACCCATGTGACGTAATAAGAAATCGATGGAGAATGTCGGGGAGGTGAGAGGTAAGCCAAACCTCGTCTCTGCAGACGGGGGTTGGGTGAGCGGCTTGCTCTCTCGTTCGTCCGCTCGCCTGTTGGAGATACATGGTAGTTCTGTATCGGTACTGGCGTCGGAGGAAAGCGGTGGTGGTTGCATATGCCTATAGGCAAAGCCTATGCAGATAAGCCAACCTGCTTTCACGAGGTATGGTCCGCACATTCGAGGTGAGTTGGTATCTAGAAGGTGTCTACAAGAACTACCACCCTACTTGGAAGACAGTTTACATACGGTTTCGAGCACTGAATTGACTATACACCGTAGAGAAACCGTTAAGAGAACTGCCCACACCGCGAACTTGACGCCGGCCATGACGAGAAAGGAGATGCACGACAACTCAAATTCAGCTGCAGGCCCCATTAGACAAGATCTTGTCTCCTTGTCCCAAGGCTGGACTAGCTGACACACCACCCTAAGAGGGCCCGCCATCTTGGGGTGGGAACCCGAGGACCAGGGCAACTTGTCACGCACGATATACGTCTTCCTAGTCGACGCCGATCGTTTGCAATCACCTTGCTCCGTGTTCTAGTATTTCTCATCTTTTGGCACGCTCGATTTGGCATTCCTGTCTTCATGGCTCACTTACGCACGCTTACTCATGGGCGATGTTAGATGACTTAACCAACATGGCCATGTCCCCGATGCCGCTATTCTGAGCAATTGCTTGTTCTATGCTCAATCCGACTGCTACCGTTTCTTCTCGATTCATCCAAATTCTCTCTTTGGTGGCTCGTGTGGGTGAGGGAGCTCGTGAGGAAGAGCCTACTGCGCGGGCCGTCTCTGCCCTCCAGAACCATCCTACCCCCATATAAGGAAGGAGGGCCGGCAACGGTCTTTACGGCACACCTCTCCGGATGTTTTCATCATCTTAAGAGGGGTTATCCGGAGAACCGCCCGAATTAAAGAGAATAGAATACTTGGGGTACTCGACATTTGAAATAAACACAAACCTCAAGACGCGGAAGCCCGTCGCCCGTTGCGGAGTTCCACTGACGCCAAAAGCGGAGAGTCGCAACCGCTTCCGCCACCGCTCCGGACCGGCGAGCAATCACTCATCTCCGCTCGTACGGCACCAAGGATCCCTGTTGGCGCACGCAAGTCAGCAACTACCGGCTGCGACTCGTCCGTGATCGGGACAGAGGCCAGGTCGGGAAAGAAGGATTATCATCGCGGTAAAACGCCAGTCCCCCGGTGGAGTACCATCATGGGATCTGCCCGCTCGTGTACTTGCTGATCCCCAGGCTGGCCTGCATTGGCGGAGTTTAATTCTTACCATCGCATACGTAGTATACTACACCAATCATACTCGAGTGTATCACGAAGTGTAACAATACCAATTTCGGCGCCAACAAACACACCACCACTATTCGACAACTCCATCGAAGAAGCGCCTCACGCCAACAAGCAGCCCTGCGGGCTGCCGCACTATTCTTGACGCCATGTCAGGCCAGTCAAGCTCCTCATCACCGCTTATCTCAACTCGGCGTCGTGCCTGTACTGCTTGTCAGCAGGCGAAGCGCCGCTGCGACCAACGGCTACCCCGTTGCGGCCGGTGCACACAAAAGGGGTTCGAAGAGTGCAACTACCCATCTCTCGAGGCCGCCGTGGCCGCCGCGGACTTCAACTTCTTCACAGATGTCCTCAGCGGCTCGGCAGCGACCCCTGACTCGTTGCATAACATGCTGTCGGTGCCGATCGCGCCGGAAGCCGAGAACTCGTGGTCGATGTTCTATAACAACTCCGCGGCAGCTCCCATGCCTTCACCTTCAATAATCCCTCCGCCAGACAACGACCTCATCCCGCGGGACGCAGTACTCTACAGCAGCGAGCAGTTCAGAAACTACCCTCGCCGCTGGGTCAGCCAGAACGGCGTGGCCCCTTTCATCCACCCGGCTCTTTACCTCCCCACGACCAGCGGTGCCGACGGCCTTCCGCCAGTTCTCCAGGACTGCTTCTGCGCATGCGCGGCGTACGCCGCCAAGAACGATGAAAACGCAGCGCTGGTGATGGGCGTCATCGAAGCGAAGGCCACATCGCTCCTCTATGTCCCCGAGCAGGCGACTTGGACCCTCCCCCAACAGGTTGCTGCTCTACAGGCGCTCGTCATGTACCAGATCATGCGCTGGTTCGACGGCGACATCCGCCAGCGCGTGCTCGCAGACTCCGTCGAGCCGTTGCTGGCAGCGTGGACATCATCTCTACAGACGCGTGTCGGCGCGGGCGTGTTTACGGTGGAAGAAGCGATGCCTTCCGTCAATCTCCCAGATCCGCATATCGCGCCACATTCGTCCTCATCCTCCTCGGCATATCAACACGAGGGTCTATCACCGGACCAATCCCGCGCGAACACCCCCGGGCGACCCACGAAGGAAGAGCTCAGCGCATCGTGGCGCCGCTGGCTCATGGCAGAGTCCATCCGCCGCGTTCTCGTCATGGCGTACCTCGTTAGCGCGGTATACACCACCGCCAAGCAGGGAGGGGGATACCGCAAGCTCGCCGACGGCGGAGCCGGACAGCAGGGCGGCGGTGGCGGCCATCTCCTCGGCCTCGCGGACATGGGCTTCACGGCGCAGGCGAGGTTGTGGGCCGCCACGACGGCTGAGCGATGGAACCGGTCGCGTGAGGGGGATACGCCGTGGTGGGTCGGTCGGATGGATTTCTCGGGCCTCCTCGCCCTCGCGGATCCGAGGGACGTTGACGAGTTTGCGGTTTTGCTCGCAGTGGTGTTTCGGGGGAAGGACACGGTCGAGGACTGGATGAATCACGGACCAGGCTGGATATAGTGCCGACCGGGTTTTTGTATCAGACTCGGTATGGATCCTTGGGATATACAAAAAGCGTCGAGCGGAGGAGAGCCGTGTGCTTTTTGTTTCTTTTTCATTGGTGTATTCTGAGGATTATATCGGCTAGACAGGCGTTTCGGTGGAAAAGGGGTTTCGAAATTATGCATCGACATGAGCGTCCATGAAGCAGGTTGGCTTAGCTGGTGGGTTGTGTAGACGACGGACCGGAGAGCATTTTCTTCTCAGTCTTTCACCCCTTTTCAATTTTTTTTTTCTCCCTCGTGTAGATCTCATCTTGGAGGGGACCTTAAGGGGGTTTGATGTCATCGGAGGGTTTCGGGATGCATAGCGTGGCGGATAGACAAGACGACGCATGGACATGGCGGGGAAAATGCGACGGCCGAAAAGATAGATGATACACGACCACGTATAGAAATGACAGGATATATTATGACTATTTTCCCTCCCAAAAAGAAGATTGACCTCGGTGAGTGTAAGATTGCGTGCAGGATGGTCCCTGCGGTAGCGAAGCCATTTGGTTTAGTCCTCGTACAGCTACATGTCTGTCTCATGGTACTCCTCACGGGCCTCGCGAGCTTCTATACGGATGGCGGAAGAGACAGAACACCATCGTTGTCGGTGGGAGGGAGGACAGCAGGACGGTAGTCGGCGTACCGGCGAGACCACGAGCTCTGATCAGGCCTCTCGACAGTGGAATCAACGTCGGGTAAATGGAAAAGCCTATGAATCATGTCGCAAGCAGACAAAAGACAGGCAGAATAGACGGGAGGTTCATATGTTGGTGATTCATTAGTCGTAATCTATTCCTGCTCGGCATTGGAGCAGTGGACTTGTAATGCCATGGTAATCTCTCTTTGTCTCTTATGAAAATTTTCCCTCCCATTCAACACGCTTTCGCCCGTCGGCGGCGGTGTTTTTCACCTTTACATTACGAGCCGAGAGAGGCACCGATAAAAATAATAGGGGCATCCACTGATGTGGAAAAGGAGGCCGCGCCATGCCTCCTCGCCGGCGCAGGTTACGCAGCCAGGCTGGATGATCTCCCTTGTTTCCAAAAAAATTTCCAGGCGCAATGAGTTTTGTGACGTTGATTGACGTGGAGGGCAGAGTTTTGGATCTTGCCAGCATACGTTTGTTAGTAGGGAAGCAGCTCCAGTTCCTTGCAAATAGCTCCAGTCGTAACGAGGAACGCTGCAGGCCTTGGGCTTCCAATCCTTTCCTCTGAGGATTGGACTTACCCAAGGCGGGCGTGGGGACGGAGCTCAGAGGGATTGCGTTTAGCACATCTTGTACTCGGCGGCACCCTCAGCAGCTCGGGTGGGGTCGTCAGTGAGAAACTTGTAAGCGATCTTGATGTCCAGGTCACGGCGGTTCTTCTCGTTGGGCTTGACGTCCAGGGTGGCCTCGACCTCCTCACCAGCGGACATGGTGAGGACGTCCTTGAGGTAGAAGACAGTCTGCTTCCAGTGGGTGTACTTTGTGTGGGGGCCGGTGGAGAAGCGGATGGGCTTGTGGGCGGCGGTGAAATCGATATCGAACCAGGCGACGAGGGCGTGGATGAAGTCGTCACGGCGGGCGGACAGCTTGAACTTTGTGTTGAAGGCGAGATCGGAGACCTGGCACTTGTAGAGGTCCAGGGTCAGAACGGGCGCGGGGTCCGAGACGACGGCCTTCATCTCGACGGTGTCGACGAGGGGCTCGGCCAGAGCTGTGGACTTGAGGGGAGAGTAGTCGAATCCGTAGACGTTGTCCCAGACTTTGAGGCTGAGATCAGCGCTTTTCTTCAATTTGTTTCGACATGAACCTTTGTGGTACACAGCCGAGGGGTTTCGTTTCAGCACTTACATCCAATCTTCTCGTCCTTGTAATCACCGTCCTCGATACCGGCAACAAAAATGGTGGCCTTGTCGGGGAAGATCAGACCGTTGGGGTTGAGGTATCTGTCACGGGCGTACAAGACGGTGTCGAGCATGGATTCGTAAAGCAGGAAGTATCCCATCCACTCAGAGATGATGATATCGACCTTAGGGAAGGGGAGTTCGACCTCCTCCATCTTGCCCTGGATCAGGGTGATCTTGTCTGACATGCCGTTGACGGCGACGATCTCGCGCGCCTTGAAGATGATGGTGGACATGTCGACACCAATGACGTGCTTGGCACCGGCCTTGACGGCGAACCTGCATTGTATTGTAAGCTGTGAGGCTCTTCTGGAAAGAGGACAGCTGCGCTGGGGGCATGGCTGTTTGTGGGGTGGGGGAAAAAGTTCGTACATGGACAGGATGGCAGTACCGCAGCCGACATCGAGGACGACCTTGTCCTTGAACAGGTGCTTGTTCTGGACAATGGCATTCATGTAAGAGCGCGTACGGACCTCGTCTTTCTGCAAGGAGGTAGGACATCGTTAGCGAGGTGTTCACTACAAACCACCATCCGGACTTGGAGGGGCAAGCTGTGCAAGAATGCTCTTTATGGGGAAGGATTCTTCTGCATACCAACATCTCCTCGTGAATGCCTGTTCCACATTCCCTTCGAGTCAGACATACAATTCTCTACTTTCTCGATCCATGCCGCGAGGGACAGGACTTACCGTGGTGGTCGTAGCTGTAGAGAAAGCCAGTGTCAGCATGCACTTTCTTCTCCATATTTGCAGAGTCTCGTCCAACATCTTGGGACAAGTAAGGCAGGGTCGCACCTCTTGAAATAGTGCTGCTCAGAGTGCGCCATGGCCTTGAGCTTCGCCTCGGCGGCGTCAACATCCATCTTGTCGCCGGACATGATTTTTTTTCTGGTTACTTGGTGCTGTGGAGGGGTAAGAAGAAAAGCGAAGGGTGTATAAGCTCCAACAAAAGTTCCTATGCAGGGCGAAGTCGAGATGCTTTGCAAGATGAAGTTGAGATGCTTGCTAACCGGGACAGAGGAAATTTCTGTAGAAAGAGAAACATGGGACAAGCGCGACAAGTGAAGAAAGGGAAAGGGTCGCTTGTTGCGGGGCTGGGACTGAACGGGGACCTCTCAACCACGATCGGGCAGGTAGAATGGGCGGGACTGTGGAGGAGAAAAAAAAAATTAATTGAATCTGATTGCGCTACGCTCATGCCTGTCACCGCCTGCACCCTGCATTGGTCTCTGACCCCACCTTCCTTCCCACTTTAGGCCGGACCACGCGGTTTTCCTCAGCTGGGAGACCCTTATTGCCGGCCCGTTTCTCGCCACCCGGACCGCACCACGTACCTACTTTACCTTTCTTATTATTCACCCTCCGGTTGTCGATTTGTTGTTTAGAGATGCGATACTGCGGTTAGGCTCCCGTTGCACTAAGATTGGACGCGGCGAGCCGGAATCCAACTCAGTCGCAACTTTTGGTCGCAGAAGGTGTTCTTGAATTGATAATAGCAATTGGGTAGAACGATGATCTACCAAGACCATCCAACACCATGCTTGCGATTAGCGACTCGTAAGAAAATCTTCAGATCCCGTCTGATGAGCCAAAAGACGCTATCCATCTTGCTGTCATCCGTTTTCACTCGTCGTCTCGGCTTCTTGAAGTATTCAAATCAAGTTTTCCAAACACCCCAAGTACATCAAAACCCCCTAACAACACCTCTCGTTTGGCTCTCTCCACTTGACTCCCAGTATCTCAAATATCTTTCTCTCGTCCCGGCCCTCGACCAACTCTCCCTCGGTTAATTTGGCTCGTCTAGGGCCTCTCATGACGTCCTTGTACAGACCCCTTTGGTTAAGTCGCATTCCCTTCTTGGAGGCCAACAGTCGGATGCTTCTGTTGAAAATGTCGTTGCCTGTGAAGTATATCAATGCCGCCCCGATTTCCGTCTGAGGCACAAGCAGGAAATCTATCCTTCTCCATATTTTTCGATAATTCTCGTCATTGAACCCTTTGAACAGGGGCAAAGCGCAGCATCCGTGCCACTTGCTGCCGTCCGTCTCGTCTCTTGAGCTTGCCAACCTAGCAACCAGGAACTTCTGCTTTTCCAAATTCTTGACCAGTTCGTGCAAGAACGGGACAAGCTCAGAGGTAGTTTTGGTGCCCTTTTTGGTGATGAGGAAGTCGATGTCCCCACTGTCGCTGGCCCCTCTCCGATAGCTTCCGCTGATGATCAGCTCAACGTCTGGGTCCAGCTCTTTCGCCGCAGCCTTCACGAACGCCCCGAGAAGCTTAACCTCGGCGCGCGGAATGCGCGTGTTGAGATCCTCGTAGTGATCGATTCCTATTCGTTGATTCGTAGTCAACTTGGCCCTTTGCTTAAGGTCATCTAAAGTCCTGAACCCCTGAGAAATCCATTGGCCGGCTTGAACGCTGCCAACGCCGTAGATCTTGAGGAATGTCTGGAGAACCTCGTCCATAGGTTCGCTCTCAGCATGCTCCAAGCGCTTTAGTCGGTCAGTGGTTACGATCTCCAGAATCTTGTCTGCAAGTCTTTGGCCGACGCCAGGCAGCCGGATGGCTTCCTCTGCTGTAGATATCTTTGTCGGCTGACGTTTCAGCTGGGTGATAACTTTGCGATAAGCAATTGGGCGCCAAGTATCGTTTGTCCGCGTGTAGTAATCGGACATTTTTTGCAGGATTTCGATGGTTCGGCTGTTGGGGTTCTGGTCGTCCCCTCCTATAGTGCCTCCCCTGTGACACGCAAACTTGTCTTCCCAAGTCAAATCTTTCCGTCCTCTGGCCTTTGTGGCTGCTCTTGTCCTTCTTCTACTGTCATCATCGAACCCATTTTCTTCATCCGACTCCACATGGACCGATTCTGAACTCGTGGGCCGTTCGTTGTCGTCGTGTTCCAGTGGCAAGTCTCTGAATTGCTGCAGTTGAGATATCACACCTTCCAATTCATCATCTGCTGTAGACGGAGGTCTCTCCGAAGAGGTGGTGGAATCCTCTTGGTCGACATCTTCAACGACTTGAACGAACGAGTTACGCGTTTTTTCGGGTTGCATAATCGAGGTGATGTCTTTCAGAACAGCAGGTGAATCCGGCGGCGGAGGTGGGTCGCTCCTTCTGCTCGAAGACTCCTGACTTCGTGATGGCGTCGAGGGAGGGGGCACATAATCCCATTTCCCCGGATTCGTCTGGCGCTTCTTAAGCGGCCTCTCCTGAAGGGTCGGAGCTGGGGTTTGGACATGTTCAGGCTCGGTTACGGGACCCGATGACTGGCCTGGGCAGCCTGTGACCTTGTACTGATTCTGGTGGGGATTGAGTAACGTTTTGAAGCGACAGCAGTCAAGCGGGTACTGTTCGTCGAGAATCAAGAATGCAGGTGAGCCCTCTACAGAGTGAATTATCTTCACGATGTGCTTCCACTCCAGGTTCCTGTCCACGATGACATGTGTCGCTTCCCCCAAGTTTCGCACCCAGGCGGCGCCGTACTCCAGAGATCTCTTGATTCGCATCCTTCTTGCAGGGTTGATATCGTCGTTGGGTATGTAGTAAAGCCGCGTCCCGCGCAAAACCTGCTGAGCCTCAGGCACGAGCTTGATCGGCTGATCCCTCTTTCTCTTCTTCATCGCGGTGACTGAAGGCGAATGGTCTACAACGTGAGAAAGTGGATGCTTCTTGGTCGGTAGCGGGGTGGAAGAGGTCATTGTTAAAGTAGAAAGTGTCTGCAACGGTTGTCTTGACGAAGAATCAGGAATCGGGGTATCTTCGATGAAACTGGTATCCGCAGGAGGCGCGGCGTCGCGATCTTTCCGTCCCAGGCCCTTGATCTCGGCGAGTGGTGTTCTTTCAATGACGTCTTTCCGCCTGAGCTCCGTGAGAGGCGCAAGGATCGGATCTGAAGCAGTCCTTCTAGGAGTTGGGTTTTGCTGGTGTTGAGAGATGACGGGCGACGGCAGGGAATCTTGGCGCCGCTCTTGCAGTGGTAAGAGAGGTTGCGCCGCAGCTTGGAAGGCTTTTAATTGCTGTCTGTGTTGTTTCTCGGCTTCCCCAAATTCGTCGTCGTCGTCGTCGCTCAGTTTACCGATGGCTTCCAGCTGATGGAAAAAGCGCTCTTTGTCCCTAAAGGACGTGTCCGTGTTGGCCATGTCGCGTTGAGTTTCCAAGAGGTGCACATCAACCTTCTCATCGATGGCGGTTCAGCTAGAGTCATGTCGATTACGGATGGCTGTCTGGGCTCCAAAAGAGCTGATGGCTGAGGCCACCAGGTACGGTAGCGAGCACAGGTATAGATTACCTTCGAGGTGAGGAGTCAATGGAAGGGATGGATGCCTCTTGCTGACCAGTGGCTGAATATGACCCAAAATAGTGCAGTACGTGGAGAACAACCCTGCCTTAGTGCGCTAGCTGGCTGCAAGTCATCCAATTAAGGCATGTCTGACAGCTCTCTCCACTGGTCGAGAGAAGGGGTAGGTGCGACCCCCTATTAGGCTCCTTTCGGGCGGATTAACGCCAGGTCGCATCTGATCGCCTTCTTGTGAATAGAGACTGAGAGCAAAACGTGGGTGATTCAGCACAGGGCTGGCTTCACACGTAGAGGGCAGGGGAAATCCAACGTCACAACAGCTTTATCGCTTTCTGCGTCCAAGTACATAAGATACAGCGGATGGGGGTGGACGAATGCCCATCAGAGATATTGCGTACGTTCTCTTGGCACCGTGTATCACTATTCCAGCACTTAGACATTGCATCCGTCACTGAACAAAGAAATTCATTCCAGGTCTATTTCCCAAAAGATCAGCCCAAGAGTTGTCATGGGGTCGGTCCTGCTTTTTGTGTGTAATTATAAGTATAGCAGTCAGAAAAGGACGATCGTTCTCCGCTTCCCGTGGTATCACCGAGTTCCAAATCCAAGATATACATGTACAAAACATCGCTCATTTCCGTATCAGTATTCAACGCCCGGCGGTGAAGCACCGCTGTGAATGTTCCAACCATATGCGTGTAAGTTAAGTCGGAAACCATGGATCAGCCCTTTCGAGTCCCATGGAGGTGTCGTGAGAAAATCGGTCTGTTGACAGCCCAAGATGTGGTACCGTTTAAACAGTTTACTGAGCCTGTCCGAATTGCGGTGGGAATTGCGAAGACCCCGCAAAATTACGAGCGTCCATCAAGGGAATACTGTTCTTCTCCATTGGCTGGAAGGAGACCATATCATTCGAGTAGCGACTGACGGCTTCGTTGTCCATGTCGTTGAGCACCTCTCTAGTAAGCTCAACGTAGTCATAAGCAAACTCGCCGATCTCCGCATCGTCGATACCCAGAATCTCTGCCTCTTCGGAGGCGCGGAGTCGAAGGCCGGGTAACATATTCATGATGAACAAGATAATGCAGGTGCCGGCGAAAGAGTAGGCCCCACCTGTGAAAGAGTCGGCTAGTTGGTAGCCAAGTTGGATCCAGTTGTGGTTGATCCAGCCGCCGTCAATAGTCGTTTCTCCATCCAGATGGGCGATGTAGTTTGCCGCGAAGAAGGCGGTGCAAACGTTGCCCACGAGGCCACCGATACCGTGGACAGCAAAGATGTCGAGTGCATCGTCAATCCTCAAAATGAATTTGAGCTTGGTGGCATAGTTGGCAAAGGCGGCGCCGAGGACGCCAAATGGAACAGCAGCCCAGACAGGGACGTATCCTACGGCGTGTCAGTCGACAACGAAGAGAGAGACACGCAGCGAGTTCACTTACCAGACCCTGGAGTGATGGACACCAAACCCGCCACGACACCAGAGCAAAATCCAACAGTGGACCACTTGCGTTCAAGTCTGTAATCCAGAACGCACCAAGTAATGCCACCAACACAGGCAGCCAGGTTGGTGACGACAGCCGCGAGAACGGCGCGCAGGTTGGCAGATAGGGCTGATCCGGCATTGAAACCAAACCACCCAACCCACAAGAACACGGTGCCGATAACGATGTGGGTGACGTTGTGCGGGCGGTAGTTGAGCTCGTGGGTACCGTGACCACGACGCTTGCCCAACATCATTGAGTAGCCCAGGGCGGCCGTGCCGGACGCGATGTGCACGGGTGTTCCTCCGGCAAAGTCGAGACCACCCATTTTATTAGACCAGCCACTAGGGTTCCACGTCCAACAAGCGATAGGATCGTAGATAACGGTTGCCCAGATAAACATAAAGATGACGCAGGGAAGCATGCGGCCGCGCTCGGCAACCGCGCCCGTCGCAAGAGCAACTGTGATGCAGGAGAACATGCCCTGATAGACGGCGAAGAGGAGATCGGGGATGCGTTTGGAGCCTACGGACGGTCGGGCAAGGACGTTCCTGAAACCGAAGTTTGCCAGGTCGCCAATGAAGGCACCGGCGGTGTGGGAGAAAGTTAGAGAATAGCCCCAGAAGAACCACTGGAAGCTGGTGACGCCCGTGGCCATGACGGAGAGCCAAATCAGAGAGAGGGCGGATTTCCTTCGAGCAAGGCCTGAGTAGAAGAAACTGTGAAGGTCTTTGTCAATGGACTAGGTCTCTGTCGACCCGGAGAAAACGGTTACTCACCCAACGCCGGGAATCATGAGCAGCACGAGTGCCGTCGCCGTGATCATCCATGCGATATCACCCGTCTGCAAGTTCCACTATCAGCTTTCCACCACATTGCAAGTCAGGATGATACGGCGTGATAACTGCCACTCCACGTACCTCGTACCAAATATTCAGATCCTCTGTGAGAGAATCGCCTCCCGTCGGGCCGGAGCCGTTGTATGGCACGAGGTTTACATAATCGAGGTCATCCAGGTCGACGAGATCGAGGGGAAACGCCATTGTATACAGCTTCTTCGGTCTTGACGCCGATTCGGCAATTGCACACGCGGGAACCGTAGAAGCAGGTCTGTTAGCAAGCCTAGTCAGGAAGACCTGATCACGAAACTAGATAGATGTTGGATTAAAAAGGCCTGTCGACAGGCTCTAGAGTAAGCGACAAGCTCGATCAAGAGCAGTTTTGACGGTCGTGGGTTGCAGGGAGAGCAGTAATGAGTGAGACGACATGGCTGGGCCGCTCATAACCTGTTGCGGGCGTGGGATGCGCGAAGCTTATGAATGTGGATGTACGGTCGCCCGACACACAAAGTTGCGTTGCGGGCGGCGGAGTGAGTAGCCCTGAAGGTGGCGGGCAAGCTAGCGGGACGGTAAAGACAAGGTTCCTAGGCCTCTCCCGCCCGACGGATTCAGAGAGCGCAGAGGGCCAGTGAGAATAGGTAGCCCGTACCTCAGGTAGGTACCTGCTGGAGCACACTCTGCACCACGGGCAAGTGGCAGCATTGCACGCTCCCGTCGTCACTCCATTTACCTGGCTGCCGAGGGCCAAGGCTTGCCGGACTACTAGTACACTACCTTGCCTTAGGGACTAGGGGGTGACCAAGGTTTTCCTGGGGTGGTTACGGGTGTGGAAGGTCGCGGGGGGTCGTGGAAGGCCCCTGTAAGAAAGCAGGCACCTCGTCGCAGTCTCCCACTGCAGGCGATGCAGACCAGGCAAGGTTCGATTTCCATCAAGACCCAACCGGCAGGGGGGAGGCACGGGGGCGGCGGCTTATCGATTGCGACGTGAGGCACCTTACACTAGATCCAATGTCCTTTGCTCCCAGGGGTTCGGCGAAGAGGGGAGGCACAGAAGGAAGGACGGGAGTTTCGATGCGGCATGCCTGTCAAATACAAAACACAAGCCAGTTGTAAGTCCAGTGCCCGCAAAAACGACGAAAAAGAAAGAAGAACAAAAAAAAGTATGCGATGGGTGGAGAACACACCCCAAAAGACGAAGAGGCAATGAGCAACATCAGTGCCAAATGTACCCGAGGGTCTGCTTGATCAGACGACCTCAAGACACAACGGCCTTAATTGGGGACGGGTAGCCGCCTTTGGTTAGAGGCGAAGACTCGTGCCAGCCTGAGGGTTGACGACTTTTTTTCGTATGGCCCTAAGCCCCTCTTCGACTGCGAATCTACAACATACCCGCTGTACTAATCACTGATACCTCGTGGTTTTCTGAATAGCCTTCCATTACAGACGAAAGTCGCAATGGAAATGCAGGTGTTTCATTAATTCGACCATCTCAATCCTCTGTTACTATCATAACAGGGCTCGAAATGCCCAACCATTGGGTGGCAGAGGATCAATGGGGGCACGGATCCACACCTCAACTCTTATCAAGCAAGGGTCTAGCGTGGCAGAGATAACGGCGTGGAATTGCTGCCACTGTTGTTCTTTGTCGAGCAAATCAGTGGCCAAGAATCACGAATTAATATCCGTAGGGGCCGTTTTCATCCAAAGTGCCCGATGTAGGTTGCCATACCCTGGCACTTATCCTATACCTCCACAAGGATTAAATACGTTAGCGTCGTCCTATACTAACTATCTCAGATATAATATACAGAAGTCCCCCTTCACTTACCTAATAACCTATATTTATAAACGATATTATATAGCAAAATTATCCAGGCTTTAGTCGTTATAACTATATCCCTTCCACCTCATATTCTATATATATTAGAGGAACATGCTCCAAAAAACATCAGCCATTCGGAATTTGTGCGGTTATGTTGTGGGCCAAAGTAAAACGCTAACGTTTTTAATCCTTGTGGAGGTATAGGAGGCAGCGTTCGCCCTGAGAATGAGACCATGCATCTACCACCCGGCCGCCGCCTCGACTTCCTCTGCGTGGTGTTTCCTCCGACCACTTGAGACGCTGTAGTTTGAACTTCTGGAGGCGCCGAAATTTCTGTTCTAGATTGGCCGAGGGGAGGACAGTGAAAGCTGCTGCTATTGTCTGCCAGGTGGTGGTTCGGCTTCCGATGGTCCTCTCGTGAGTCGGCCAGGGGCGAGACCCGACGCTTGCCATTTTACTTTTAGGCCTCTTTTGTTTTGAACAACCCATTGAATACCGCCAATTCCAAGCCTGCTGATCCGGGGGATACGAGAAACACTTTGACGTGGGAGAGTGGCAGGTTTCCGACTCGCTAGAACGTCATGCTGGTGTGCTAGATGCGGTCCTACTGGAAAACCACAAAGACCGCAGGTCAGGACGGGCGCAAGTCAAGGTGGATTTGCGCAAGAACAACAGTCAGCAGGCCGCGAGGCGGCGGATGAACCGCTGTTTGCGGTCCGGTCGCCCGCAACGTCTCTTCCGGTTACACGGCGAAGGCAACGACATATGGCTTATTTAGACAGGTAAGCAGCTGACTGAGCAGAGTGACGGGGATCATGACGGTAACGGAAGAGAAGGAGAAATTTCGGATGGGGCCTTCAGAACGAAGGGGAGTCACGCTTCGAGTAGTTCTTGGCATCTGAGGAAGAGGTTCTTGGCTGTCCGGCCTTAACATGAGCAGGAAAATAGGCTTTTAGATCAAGTTCAGAGTGTGCCGTGTCGTGTATGGCCCAAGCCGTCATCTCATCTCTTGCTGAAACAGGCGGGATTTGAGCTGATGATTCTTGCGGCAGGGCGGAACTCTAAGCGCTCACATCCTGCGGCAGTAGTGGTGTTGGGAGACTTGCGTCCCAGTATCTATCTGATGTTCTTGGGTCGGTGGTTCAGCAAAATTAGTTGGTCCGCGTGTGCACATCATCTCACCTCACCTTCCTCCGGAATTGATTCTGTATGAGGTACCCAGCCGAGGCTGAATAATATTAACCAAATGGCCAAGATTGTAGCCGCCTTCGACACCCTCTGAGCTTCCCATCCAGACACCGACCCCCTAGGACCGGTTTGGGAAAGCGAACAAGGATGCCAAGCAGCCCTCCCGCCGCTACCAACACTTTGTCATGATAAGCTATTCGCATCTGATTGGTTGATATGGTCCCGGTGAGAGCACGGCAGTCGCCCCAGTGGGGGCCAAGTTTGTATTCCGAACCTTCTTTTCTTTTTCTGGACCCAAGCAATCCTCATCTGTCCCCCAGTTCAACATTACTCCCCTCCTGGCCGTACGCCCGTCGCTGTTAATCCATGACAATGCAATGGTCTTGACTACGCCGTTGGATTGCAGGTTATTATCAGGCATTTGTGTGGGTGTGACGGCCACTGTATTGCACACAACGCCCGCTGCTGAGGATGTTTCTGCAGAGCTGCACTTCTCTCTGCCTATTGCAAACCGAAATCCAGCAGCGTCTGCTTGCCAGTACACGGCCTCATTTGCTCAGCAGCTACATTGCCATCCTACCTGCGGGCTGAAGCTTCGATTTCTCTGATACTACGCCAGAGGTAGCTTCGCCTGAAACAGAAATGCCCCGGTGCTGACGCCCTGTATTAATGGAAGCTATCTCACCAGACATCGTCAGCGCGTCATCTCGGCCTTCCGGGGTTCTCGACATGCACTACCACCTTTCCCACACGGAGTCTTAGACCGCCGGCTGCACCAAGCCTTCCGGCTTCTTTTCCTATTCTCCCATTGGTATCCAACACATCCAGTGTACTTCCAGAACTAGAACCATGGTCGGCACATCGAGCTTGTTGCGGTAAAAGTCATGAACCCAGCCAGCTAGCGTTGCGCTGTGCCTGGCATACGATCCATCGTTGGAGCCTACCTACTAAGGTACGAGGGGGACGCGGCATTGGTTATTGCTTCCGCGGTTGGCTCAGAGGCGGCCATGTTACCTTGTCAAGAGGCCCAATAGAAGGCTGCGTGGTGGCTTCTCGTTGTGGTCTACTGGCAAGGATATTGAGAAACTTTCCACCCCCAACAGCACATTGCTCAATCATTCTCGTCATGGAATCTTCCACAAGGGTATTTATCTCCCCGGATTTAAGGGGCTCGAACACCACCCCCAGGAACCATCTCCGACTTTTCCGTCACGTCAGTCAACTGCGAAACTTGATCCGCGCCAGGGAATACTCCTGGACAACGTTGCCCCGAATGATTAGTACCCTCTGCTCCCATACAAGCCAGTCGATGATCATCTGCTTAGCAATGAAGGAATGTGAATCTAATCCACGGCGAAGCAAATCCATAAGCCAAAACCTCAAGGATCCTTACTCAGCGACGCTACCTTACGAAAGCTACTACCACTGACCTACTGCTGGTCAAATGGGCGGTCCTCGACCCTTGACAATCATCTTGCATTTCACCAAAAGCAACGCATGTTTTGAAACGGCGCCGTTAGATTATTACACCCATTGGGCTGGATCTTGTGCATTAGATATGCAGGAGGTTAAGCGCCAGAGATTACCCTCCAAACGGAAGGTTACCCGCAATCGTAGGAGGGAACGACACCTCCTCTTACATGCAGCTTAGGATCTGAATCAAGCAGGTACCCTGTCCCCGAAGGTACTGTGAGTACTGAACGCCAACCTTGGCATCAACTGATCAGCATCAAGTTTTCATGATTTCCCCAAAGCCAGTCCCATCCTTAATCTTGCAGCCCATTCTACACAGAGGCGAGTTACTGGCCATGCCTTGTATTTTGGGCATTGTCATGCCAGACCTTTCATTAACATGGAGTCCAGTGAAATCCAGAGGAAGCTAACATACCCTTCCTGCTACTGGAAGTGAACCGAGGTCCAAGCTCTACTACCGAGGGGCTTCCCACTGTGGCGCGTGGTTTTGCTGCTCGAGGAACAAGGCAGGCCATTGCTACGCTCATGATTATCGCCATGTTATACAGGGAAAAGATATTTGTGAATCTTGGTCGAGAACAGGCGCAGATACCGAGAATGGCACAAAGTGTTTAACATCGACCAGCTTAAAACGGCAGCGCAGAACGTCAGTCGCCGGCCAGTTCGTCCCGTCGCTGAGAAGGGATCACACTCAACGAACGCAAGGATAACATTAGACTTGAACACCAACATATCTGCCGCCAGGGGCCCGCCCGAACGTTTCCTGGGAAAAAGAATATATTATTGTGCTTGAAACTTTCCCCCTTTGGAAGAGCCCATCTTCTCCGTCAAGTAACCCTCCCTTCTTAGGAGGGATCGATCCTCTGTACAGCTTACCTGTTCCAAGTTTTGCAGGAAATCCGTCTGAGGACAAGGGGGTGGGCCAGCTGCTGCGGCTCTGGGGAAAGAGACAAACGACTAATCAACAATTTTGCAGTTCCGTGCTGACGGAAATAAGTCTGGGGCCTATGTTCAGTAGAGCTGTGTACGCAGGCTTCTTCGCACAGTTAGTTTCTGAGTTTTCCGGGACGACGAGTCGATTTCTTCAAAGTTGAGTTGAGAAGAGTTGCTACCGTGCTAAATTCGAGTCTCGTCAGATCGATAGCAGTTCCCAAGGCGTAGTAGGAATAACAGCAATAACGATGGGAGACGGGATTTGACAGGTAAGAGAGACTTAGTTCCAGAGGAAATTAGAAACTAGGGAATCTTCAATGTCCAAAGACGAAGGTACCGAGTTATTCTAGAAAAAAAGCACAATCTGTGTCTCGCTACGAAATATCTTTTTTTCCGGCAGAAATTATCAACCACACTCCGTAACTCAACCGGCGTCTCTCCACTTTGAAAAAAGAAGCGCTCAGCATCCAGCACGGACGCTTCCCTTACGCGGCAGCTCCATTCAGCTCACCGAGCTCCCACGCGGCAGCAGCGCCCAGTGTCCGCCGCAAGAGCACTTCCTCTGCTGCGCCAACACGAACGTGAAGCCCGGCCTGGAGCCGGAGGCGTCCTCCATGACGGCACAACAGCGCACGCAACGCCTCCACTGAGGCACCTTCGCCGTCTCTGGATTGGCCCCTCTACCGGAGGTCCTCGCGGGCGGACCGAACAGCTCGACGCGCTTAAAGACGTCGACGTAGCGGCCCCTAGCCTTGCGGCTGGAGAGGGAGCGGCGGTCGTCGTCGATCTCGAGGAGCTCGAAGTCGGCGAAGAACAGCTTGGACGGGTCGGTCTGGGCGCGGTAGTTCTTGAGGTCAGTGTTGAAGAACTTGAGCAGGACTTGGAGGAAGGCCGGTGGCGGGGACTGGGCGAGGAGCATGTTGAGCTCGCAGTGGACCTGGGCGTTCTTGATCTGTGCGTCAACGGCCTTGCCGCTCATCTGGGCGCTGGCCGGGTTCTTGCTGGCCAGGGAGGCCAGGGAGGTCTGGTAGGCTGTGCGGATGTCGTTGTTGAGCACGGTCAGGAGACGATCGAACTCCTGGACCTTGATGAGGCTGCTCGAGGTGACGCGCTGCATCTTTTGGTAGGCCTTGTACAGGACGGTGTGTTGGCCCTTGGGGTTCGGGGCGGACGGGTCGTTGACGTTTATGATCGCCGCCTTTCTCTCGTAGAAATCGATGGCGCGGTTCGAGAGAATCTCGAGGTGAAGGATGCGGCGGCAGACGGCCGAGAGGAAACCGCGCGTGGAGGAGCATAGGAAGAGGTGGAGGGAGACGTCCGAGCGGGATTGCAGATAGGCGCTCATCTCCGAGAAGCGCTGTGGAGTGAGAAGGGCGAGGAACCGCGGATCGTCGAGGAGGGCAAAGAGGCAGTCGGTGAGCCAGGAGAGGAGGTCGAGGGACCACTTTGCGCAGCCGGAGAGGGCATCGACAACTTCATGCTCGTCCAGTGGACTCAGCTTCTCGCGGATGTTCACTGGAGTATTGCTCGCGATCGTGATGAGGATGACGACGTTGCGGGCGTTGAGGGCCAGCATGGCAAACTTGCTGCCGAAGGATCTTGGCTGGAACATGCCTTTGTATCCGAGGTGGTTGAAGATACTGAGACACATCTGCAGGGAACTGTTTCGAACGAGGCTGTCGTGATGTGTGTCTTCGGAATAGTCTACTGGGATCTTGAGCATGCGCACAATCTCGTTTATCCAGTCAAATGTAAAACCTGTATGATTTACTTAGTCGCTCATAAGGCAGAAGAAAGGGAACGACGCACGCTTCTTGTCGGCGTACGGCCGGGCCACCGCCAGTATATCGTCATAGTTGATGTTGTGAAAGGTCGCCGTTGATGCAGCCACTGTAAGACCCGCGAGCACTGCAGAGTATTGTGCTTGAAGACATTAGCTTCATATTGACCAGTCGGAACACGCAGATTCATGCCTTCTTGAGTGGAGTTTCCAATGTCTCTCAGCGGATGTTGCAATTTATTCCATTTGACTTTTCCATCGTCTTGTATTTTTACCAGCGAACAGTTGGTTGGAGAAAATGTAGCTTGTAAACCTGCGTACACACATCAGTCTTTGCTGTTAATGCAGAAGGATTTCAAAGCTTACACGGAGAGTCGTCTTGAAAGTTGAAACCGACTTGATTGAGTGTCATGACTCTATCAAGATTCATTTCGTTATATACCTCCTGCATCGTGAATCTGTCACGGTATTCCACTGAGCCATCACTGAAAGCCAGACAAAAGACCCTGCCAAATTGGAGCACGTGGACGCCAATAATCACTTTGTTGATAACGACCGAATCGTGTTTCTTGAGACGAGTCGTGTTCTTGCGGAATGTCAGACACAAATACATACGTGATGATTCTGTGACGTTCCGGATCGTCTCTGAGCGACTTGGTTTACTTACTGCTGGTGCTGAGCCGGTACTATTTCTCCGGCTACCCAACTCCTCAAATGCAGGATGAAGACTCTGTGGTTGGTCAACAATGATCTCCCACTTGTCGATGATGCTTTGTGTCTCTTGGTAGGCAGTATTCGGAGTTGGTAGGTAAGTTCGGACAGCAAGAATGATGGGCGGGGCCCATCCTTGGCCAGTCAGATCCGGAGTCGATGGCAGTACTTCAAGGTGCGTCAGTTGCGTCATGGCAGAATCCACCGGCGAGCTCCCTGGTCCGGTGGGTAGCCAGCTGGAAATGGCAACGTGCTTTTCTTGCATAGTTGGGTTGAGCGGTTGACTCCCTGGAGGCGGCTTGTTGTCTGACTGGGACTGCGGTATGCCCCAGTGAATCCCGACTTTCACAACCTTGAGTTGCTTCGACGCGGTGGCAAGAACAACCCAAAGCGCATCTTTGAAACGTTAGTATATGCCCAAAAGCGTGATGCTGGGTTACTGACGCTTGTCACTGTGGAGAGCCGCATGTGTAATCAAGTCGTCAGACGAGTTGATACTCTCAAGCTCCAATAACGTTTCCTCCAGTTTATTGTTATTTTGGGTCCAGAACATCTTGAGACTGCCGTTTGCTGTGACGCACAACAAGGCACTTTTCGACGGATTGGGATGGCAAGGGCCGAACGCAGGAACGAAAGAGCTCTCATAGCGATAACCGTTACCATCTTTAACGGCTGGTCCATGACAGACATAGTATTGCTTCTGAGGGTTAGCCGAAGAAGACTTAATACGAATGGTCGCTTACCTGTTTACTTTGAGGTGCTAAGGCTAGCCAGTAGCACCCGACCACAGCATGAATGTCGTCGCAGGGCTCGGAATCCCACCTTCGTGTGACAAATGGTCGGTTCAGGTTGATGGAGTAAGTAAGAATGGAAACCCTGCCAGCAGCATCGATAACAGCCAGCTCGGGGTTCGCAGTCGACGCCCAAGCAAGATGAACGATGGGGCTAGATGGATTTGTTGTGATAAGGTCGATCTTGGTGGGCTCGCTGAGACCCCAATCGCCATTATCAGGGTGAGAACGAAGGAATCTCGTTTCCAGGCTTCTTCCATCTGGTGAGACGGAAGCAATCGCACCCGACCTTGACCACGCAACCCCCCTGTAAATCCAGTCAGAACATCTGCACACAACAGGCTTCAATGGTGGATCTCACTGGGAACAACCGCGTGTTCTTAGCTCGTCTATCCTCTGTCGCAGATGCTTGGAAGGAGGACGGGCGGTTTGGAGAGACAGGCCGACTCCGTCGCCGAAAAGGTCATCCACGTCAAGTTGGTCAACCTGCATGGGGGCCCCATTCATGCCGTTTTCTAGAATGAGCGGCATCTTCGCTTCAGTCATGGATGGATATTATCCAAGGATCTGGCGGTTACGGATACGCGTGCGTATCCAGCCACGGTAGAAGGTTAAGGCTGAAGGGCTAGGCCGAAGGGCTGAGTTCAGGCGACGACTCTGTAAGCCGACGGAAGCTCATCTTCCGAGGGAGCCAAAAATGTGTTTCCGTATCACGCAATGAGAGGACTGCGCAGTCGGTTTATAAAAACTTGGAGCTATGGGTTGGATTCGACGTCGTTCAGAGAAGTGACTTTGGGATAAGCCTTGAGAAGCGATTGGATGGCAGGACTGTGGCTTGAGAGTTGAGAGACGCGCTTGCAATCGCTAGCCAATGGGCACGAAGATGTGGCATAGCTCTTACCTCAGCCTCAACCATGGAAGTCGTTGAGTGGAGACACACCACCTGCATTATTTGCTTACCTTTGCTAATAGGACTAAGTCAAGCACGAGCCACAGTGAGGCTGGAGTCCATGATGAAGCTGGAGCGCCCTGAGTGATGTGCAGTGCGGCAACCTCAACGCCGTGGGGAAAGGCGACCCGAGACGTCCGCCCGATGATCCCTGCAGAACGAGGGCCCGGCCCCCGTCGATTGTGACAGGGAGCCTGGAGGGCCGACAGGCTCAATGTTTCCGAGCAACGGGCGTCCACCTCCGTCCGGTTCGCCCACCTTCTGGCCCTGTGCCTATGGGCTGCACTGCGTTACTTTGTGTTGTCACTGGCATTTTCGTTGGCGCCCACGATTCGCCCGCGTTTGAGCCCATAGACCATCGCGGCCGTTGGCGTTGGTGTTGGCGATGGGTGGCGGCGGCTGATGACCAGACTCGACTGAACAGAAGACACTTTGACTCCCAGTCATCCGTATGTATCGAAAGGCTCTTTTTAACTCATTCCACATCGATTAGGCTGAAGTCTGTTTCGTTCTCGCAAACTTCAGCTCATCGCAGAATGACGTATTCCCCATGTCGACTCTATTTGGGACCTCTCGTTGCACGCGAGCGGGTCCGGTTGCAAACTCTCGTGACGAAAATATTGGACTGCTACTGGTATCCATGAGTAGCATCCGGAGACACGGAAGAAAAAGGGGATGGGATCTGGCTTGTGTTGTTTTTTGCGGTTGTTAGCTACAGCTCAGCGCTGGATCGACAGTCCATTGGCGACGGGCGATGACTCCAGAACAACAGCCGCTATAAGCTTATTCCAAACCGCGGCCCACTACGAAACCCCTCTAGTTGTTGTTTGCTGCTTCCCATTGTTGGTGAAGAAGCAAGTCTCTTTGTCAATGTGCGCATATTTTTTGTCCACAATGCCATAGATCAAGCTCAGACGGAAATCCAAGGTGTCCTTGACTTGGACTTTGGCTATGAATATAAGAACGAACAGAGCGACTTTGTGCGGGACAATAACAGCCCTTGTCTCTGAGGAATCATCCGAGTCATTGTTTTGGCCAGCAACAACGACGAGGAATAAACAGCGGGGTTGCTCTTCATCACCTAGGTCGAATGTCGTCGCATGATCGATGATTCCCAAGGGACAACAGAAGGGAATGGCACTGGACGAAAGAGGGGGACTAAACAAAAACAAGAAGGGGTGCCAGACCGACGTCGATGGGGTCATTACCAGGTGGACAGGGCTCTATGCCAGAGCAAATAACCGTATTTTGGCGGCAAATTACCGCGTAAAGGCACTACGGGCCAACTGCCAGCGGTTGAGAAACTGTTAGGTAGAGGGAGGTCATACCTGAATCTTGTCAAAGGGAGGTTTGCCGCAGTGTAGATTTTTTCCTTGCCTTGCCTTACCTTACCCTGAGGTGCCTTAGTCACTCGAGAGAGACGGGGACGGTGGTCTAAAGGGAAATTAAGCGACAACTTTTGGAGGTCGGAACCAAAACAAGAGCAACCTTTCCTTCCCTGAGGGAAAGCGTGCGCACCAGACCCGGAGCTACAACGCGCACTAGCCACCACAAGCATCTACTGCGTACCTTGGATCACAAGGACTCTCTTTGCTGAATCTGATGTGGTCGGGCTTGGGCCCCCCCCTCCTTCTTCGCCTCGCCTCACCTCACCTTACCTTACGTTACGTGGCTGTCCCTTCTTTCCGATTGACTGACTTGTTATTGACCGCTCCTCAGACTGGGGTGTTTCGTCTGTCTTCCCAGTCTACAGTTCCCAAGTCACGTCTGCTCCCACTTCCACTCTGCGCTCCCCCTCCACCCTTCACCCTCCTCCGTGCCCCTGGCATCCATGTACGTCTGCGTACAGGTACCTTAGTTACACTGAGAGACGGATAGGTACTTGTTAAGGAACCCTCGCCCAGTTCCTTTCTCTCCACACTTGTCTTTCTTCAACGACACTTCTCGCCTACTACCGTGGACAACGAAAACCCTTTCAACTACCCTCTGGATAAAGAACCTTGCGATCTACCCAAAGAAAGAGAATTGTTATAATCGCCATGATATAGGATTTCCTTGCCCATGGTTTTGAGGTTTTTGTTGTCTCTATTTCCTTTCTCCTCCTTGTCCCCGACAACCGACGTTCAAATGGACGCAGCATCCTCCCCTTCAAATATGGATGTCGACGCGCACCAGCAATCGTCTTCTCCCTCAGATTCGCCCCTATCCTCGCCTCTTTCGGTGTTGTCGAAGTCCCCGTCAATACCCTCATCTCCTGAATCCGATCTCGACGCGTCAAAACGTTACCCTTCTCCGAATTCATCCATGCCTTCAGGCGCACAGTCACCCCTCAAGCTGGAGACCCCCGACGACTCCGTTCCTGCTATCAAGCTCGACGACGCGGCTGAATCGATCAATGTCACCTCCAGCGACACCAACGAAGGGCAGCCGCCCCGAAAGCGCCGCAAAGTGACCCCTCCCAAGGAGCGCACGACCGAATACCTGGACTTGGATACCTGCGCCGAGGACGACGCGAAATTAACGCGCCTGGTTTCCGCGCTCAAGAAGAGGAAGAAGATTGTCGTTATTGCAGGTGCCGGCATCTCGGTTTCTGCAGGAATTCCCGATTTCCGGTCTAAGACCGGACTTTTCGCAACTCTGCCAAATGATCACAAGATGAAGGGGTCCGGCAAGCACCTTTTCGACGCCTCTGTCTACAAGCACGACTCCTCCACTGAAAAATTCCACAAAATGATTTGCGACCTGTCCACCATGGTCAAGGCTGCCAAGCCGACTCCATTCCACCACCTCCTGGCGTCGCTTGCCCACGAAGATCGATTACTTCGATTGTACAGCCAGAACGTGGACTGCATCGACACCAATATGGAACCTCTGAAGACGGCTGTCCCTCTCAACATCAAGGGACCTTGGCCAAAAACTATCCAGTTGCACGGTAGTGTCGAGCACATGGTCTGCTCGAAATGCACCGATATTCGGCCACTGAAGACAGAACTTTTCGTGGGCCACGAGGCTCCACTATGCGAAGAGTGTGAAGAGATGGATCGCCTGCGGACGATGTATGAGCAACGAAGCCACGGTATTGGGCGCTTGCGGCCCCGCATGGTATTATACAACGAATTTAACCCGGACGAAGAGGCGATTGGGAAGGTTTCGAGTATCGACTTGAAATCACGTCCCGATGCGGTCATTGTTGTCGGCACTAGCTTGAAAATTCCTGGCGTCAGGAGACTCGTGAAGGAGTTGTGTCAGGTGACCCGCAGCCGCAGGGATGGGTTTACTGCTTGGATCAACACAGATTCCGAACCACAACACAACGACTTCAAGGACTGCTGGGATTTGGTGGTTCGTGGAAAATGCGACGATGTCGCGCATTGGGCCAGCTTGCCCCGATTCGATGAGCCCCTTTCCGCGGCCAACCCTTACCTGAGCGAAGCGGACGAGCAGCAGCGCCAGGCTAGGCTTATCAGAGACAATTTCGAAATCACACTTGTTTCGCCCACTCCCGCCTCACCGACCAAGTCCGAGTCTGGGTCAGCGATGGAGAGCAAGAAACGCAAATTCACCGACCCGGTTCAGAGCATCCCAACCCCGAGAGCAAGCCCGAAGATCCAGGCTGCTGAAGCCGGAAAGAAGCCTGGAAGGCCCAAACAAAGCAAGCTATCCTTTGGCGGTCAGAAGGTCCCCTCTGCCAGTGACGCGCCGGCCAAGAAAACCAAGAAGACGGCGGCCAAGAAGCCTCGCAAACCCAACAAGAAGTCCACCAAACCGCCCAAAAACGCACTCAGTCAGACTTTTAAGACTCAGAAGAACCGCGAGCTTGCTGATATGCCCCAGGAGACCTTGGCAGGCAAGTTGGACAAACAGCACTATAAATTCGTTACTGAGAACCTGGCTTCCTCGCTGCCGCCTTTGCGACCCGAGGCTCAGAAGCTCGTAGAGAGCACCTACTACCTAGCGAAACAAACTACAGAATCTTGCGAGAAGCAGGACGCGGCCTCATCAAAGTCCGAGGCCTTCGCGCGTCCAGCTTTGACTGAAAGACCGAAGTCCTCTCCGGCAGTGAAGACCGTTTTGGAAAACATCGAAAACGACGTGCGCCCAGCCACGCCTATGCATGAACGAAGAAAATCAGCCGATACCATCTCACCCCCGTCACGTCCTAGAGGCATGGAGGCGTTTGTGGATTGAGCAGGGAAGGGAACATTAATTGAAAGTTGCGATGGTCTATGATGATATACTCATATTTGTTTTTGCACGCACATAGAAGGCATCGTCATCGCGGTACCGAAGAGTTCGGGCTGCATGTTGCGAAAGCATTGGGATGCTATTATCTTCACGAAAGGAGTTGGCATGGTTTTTCATTATGCCTTATCTTGTGCACATATCATATGCCCGCTGTACACAAAGACGCTTTCTGTTCCGGATGAGCCCCGGCGCCGTCGCGACGAGCGCGTGGCGCAGAACAGGGATTTCTCCTGGCTGGCACTTGCAAATTCTCCTTCTCCAGCGGCGCAAAGTCAGAACCAGAGAGGCATCTTGGCCTGGACGCAATGACAATGTCGTAATTACACCACTATGGAGTCTGATACCTTGATGCGTGAACACTTTTGTACATAGCGAGCTCACTTTTGTGACGATCTACCTACTACTCCTAATGTCTGGCCAGGGGATCATTCTTGATCGCTATGCTTTGCGTGTCGCCAGCTGGGTAGGACTCTCAGCAAGGCAGGGTTCCGAGTTTTTCTGCTTTAGCCCAAAAAAGCAGTGCTTTTGCATCAGCCTAAAAAAGCGATAAAAGCGTGATATTATACTAAACTAAGCCTAATTAGGCTAGCGTAAGGCTAACCTAACCTAATAATCGCAGTTAGGCTAACTTTTGAGCTCTTTTTTCCCTCCTATAATACTACCTCTACTATTATTATTATTATTACTAATAACGCTCTGCTATTATTATTATTATTACTAATAACGTTGCGATAGCTTTAAGAGGCCTTAAAACTGCTATTATTAAGTAGTCGTTTCGCCTATACCACGATTATAATAATAAGGATTAAAAAGAGTAGTATAAATACTATAGCTAGGTTACTATAGTTAGTATCTCTCGGTAGAGGAAGTATCTCGATCGCTACTTATAATACCTCGAATACTAAACCTATACCTAACTACTAATTATAGCTACCCTTATTACTATAGTTATAGTTAATAATACTTTTAGAGACCTAATAAACTAGCTAAACTATTATACTACTTTTTCTATTTTTACTAATAGTCGCCTCTTTACTTTCTATAAAGATAACTAGACCTACGACTTAATTATACTACTTCGACCTAGCTAGAAGCTGCTATTATTATATAGCTTCCGCGAGGTATATTTACCTTATATTTATAATAACTACTACTATAAAGTTAAAGCTATTATTAAAGCTTCGCTCTATATTAATATAACTTTTAATAGCTCTAAAGATAACGCTAATAATTATATTATTAATATCTCTATTATAATACCTAGTAGTACTACCTTCTTCTAATATATATAGGTAACTACTAACTACTCCTATAGCGTAACGTAGAGTACCTAAGAGCTCCTTCCTATCCTTAAAGAGATCTCTATAGTTAAGGGTATTCCTAACCTTAAGCGAATTAATAGCTTTATAACTAATATAAATAGTATTATAAGGGCTTTATACTAAGAGATTACTTATTAACTAAGCCTTAAGTATATTATTCCTATTCTCTACGACTCCTATAAGCTAAACCTTCTTATTAGCGATATTATAAAGCTATCTCTATAATAACTAATTATTAAGAAGGCCTTAAGTATTATTAGTTACTTCTATACCTTATAGTTATAGTTAGCCTAACTTTAGTAACTCTAAGTTACTATTTATAATAAGCCTAAAGCCTTACTTACTTCCTCTTTTACCTAATAGGGAAGTATAAAGCGTTACCTATTATTAGTATTTTATTTAAAGGGTGCCCTTTTTAACTATATCTACCTTAATAATATCGCTAGCTAGCGAGGCTCTATTATAAGGGATAGTAACGCTAGTAGTATTACTATATTAATTAGTATTATTAGTAATAAATTTTTCTAGCTCCGCATAGAGACTCTTATTAACCTACTAAGACCTATTAGTAAGGCTATTAAGACGTTAGAAACTAATTAATCCTATACTAGTTATATACTTACCCGTTAGGAGGGTATTTAGTACTACTATAAGGCGCGCTACGCTACTAATATATACTAAGTCGACTAGGTAGAGATATTTAGAGTATTTAACGCCCGCTAGGTAAAACAAATTACTAATATTAACGTTATTATATCTACCCTCCTACCTTCTAATATATAGCATATATATAGTAATAACGAGTAAGTAGTTATATTTAATTAGCTAGAGAGATTTACTCTAATTATTACTTATTATAACGCCTATTATATTAAGATCCTTAATCTTTATATAGTTATAAGCTTATTATTTAACCTAATAACCCCCTTTTAGGCGCCTATATAGAGCCTACTTATAGCATAGAAGTATATATAAGTCTAGAACTTAAAACTAGCCCTATTAGCGCTACGAATACTAGGCTATATTATAACTTTAGTCCTATTAGAGAGAAGCTTTTTAGTACTTAATTTTATATATAATTTAGCTTATAATTAATTAGCTCCTAAGATTACTAATAGGCTTATATTTATATATATAAATAGTCAAGTACTTAAATAGCTACGCGCCTAGGAGGGAGGGTATTTATAGCTACTATTATAAGTAATATAGGAGTCTCTTATAGAGGAGGAGTTAGTATAATTAGAGAGGGATATTCTTAACTTATTAATAGGAGAGGCCCTAGCCCTTAATTTAAAGTTTATCTAGAGCTAATTAATTTTAGTTTATATAGAGATTACTATAATAAGTAAAATTTGCTTACTCTAGCCTAAAAAAGCAGTGCTTTGCTTTATATAAGCTAAGAAAAGCGTAGCGAGTATTTGCACCTTCGGAACCCTGTAGCAAGGTGCTTTGAGAAGAACTAACCACCGGCTTTGGCCTTAGGCGTCCGTGGGCAAGGTGGACAGGACAGGCGGACAGGACAGGCGGACAGGACAGGCGGACAGGACAGGCGGACAGGACAGGCGGACAGGACAAGCAGTCCGGCACGAGTCTTATCCAGGTACCTTACTTCCAGGGGCAACAGCAATCACGACAACGACAGTCACAGCACTGTTTATTTATGTCAATAAAGTAATCTTGAGTCAAGGCGGTCTATGTCCGCATTTTCTTCGTGATTTTCCTGCGCTATCGAGAGGATATCTTGTCCGCTTCCAACCCACTCGTACGGGTCCGCGCACGAGCGTATCTACCTTAGCTTACGAATCAGGGCTCCTCTGACCCTCAGATACACCTAGACACATGCAGGCTTCTGTTTTTGTGCTCGATAACTCCTCTTGCCGCTTGTAAATACTTTAATAATAAGGACAGAAGGCTTACTTCGTAAGCGCAGACAGGTTCGACTTGATCATATGCCAGTTCCGTGGAACCTGTCCGAAACGGCTCTATAGTGCCTTCCAGCGAGCGGTTGACAAGGCTGCGCCCAGGACATAGGCAAGTCCAATGTCATGTGACTTGACCTCGACACCTAGTCGACGCTTCCACCATGAATCAGCCGTCGTCAGCTGCCAACGCAAGAGCTAGCCCTTATCCCGTCTCCCGTGTTTCTTTCAAAAGGTAGGAGATAAGACATGATGCTTTCGCAAAACTCCAAATCGGGTCGTCCTATACCATGCAAGTCCGGGTATGTTGTAGTTTATCATTCCCTCGCCTCGACGAAGATGCCTGCCCCCAAAACCGAAACGCCAGGCCAATGCTGAAATAAAACACGAATTATGACTTGATCGAGACTTCGCAGAATGAAAGCGGTCTGCTTTTCTGTGTTGTTTTTATGATGTAAAGATTTGCTCCTAGGAGGTGGCGGGCGTGCCATTAGCCGCGGCAGCTGCCGGCTTTTCTCCGTTCTGCTTTTTCGCTTCTCTGTCCCGCAGGACTCTATACATGGCGCTCAATCGGTCGCCGGTCACTTCATTGCTAGTGCTGTCAACAGGCCAAAGATTCGCCAAGAACTCCCTGTGCATTGTTAGCTCATGTAAAAATTGAAGTAGCAGACTTGCTTACCAGAAGCGGTTCTTCAGCGCGTCATCGCGCTCCTTGACGAACTCGCGATCCAAGAAGTTGCCAATTACCACAAGCTCCTCGCCAAAAATCCTGGCACGTTCCTTGCTGGACTTGACTCTCTCCTTTGTCGTACACAGGATGGCCTCGAAGTTCGCTCGAACTGGCTTGAGAAGGTACCACAACATAGCGTCTGCGTCTCTCTCCCTCTCCTCTTTGTTGTCACCCATTCTACGAAGTTGATCCAGTCGGCGCAGAGCCTGGTTACGGCGGTCGCTGTCGGGCTGACCTGTTCTAGGGGTGTTGCTCGAACGGCGGCGGTCATCTGCATGCCGATGACCTTGTCGATGTTCCTCGGGCCGGCGATGTTTGTGGCTACGTTCGCCATCCTCACGATGCCTGCGTTGGTCGGACCTGGGAGAATGTTGCTCTTCGCCATTGCTCTTGGCGCGGCGAGTCTCATCCATTCGCCGATGCTTAGGAATGCGGCCTTCGTCGTGCCCAGAGTGCTTTCTCTTCGAATCTGGACGTGGAGTCCCCCTGTCGTCCGCGTTGCTGCGGCTGCGATGATGCTCACCGTGACTACGTTCACGGTCCCGGTAGGAACTGCTCTTTTTTGTTGTTTGCGGTGCCGGAGATGCCGCACCACTTCCCACATCGCTGCGACGGTGGCCGTTCGCCAACCTCTTGTTGTTACGATGATGGTTTTCGACGATTCTGTGGGCCAGTGGATCGGTCGAATGCTTGGCTTGGAGGACAGATAGCAGGTACTCGGAACGACGAACAAGATGAACAGCTCCGGGAGAGCTGACGCCCTTGTCAGTAGCTTTGTTCCTCTCCTCTTTTTTCTCTATTCGGTGCTCCTCAAGGAAGAACTTGTCTGCCATGTCCAGGTCGGGGTCGTCTCGAATTTGCGTCCAGGCACCGAAGCCATATCGGTCAATGCCAACAAGTAACATGCCGTCTTCTCGCGCACCCCACTCGCAAGTGTAGTGGGCTGCTTTTGTCGCGTCCGAGAGGCGGAAGGTCTTGAAGTCGTCGCTCTTTTGCAAGATTTGTCGCAGTAGACGAAGCTGCTGCGGTCGCTCGATGGCAGTTTCAGCGTTCATCTTGCGAACCTCGCCGAAGTCAATCAAGACGGCCTTCTTGTCTTTCTTCGTCAATGTCTTGCCGAGCTTCCGCTCATCATCCATCAGCCGCGCGTTATTGTCATTCAGTGCGTCTTCACAAATCTTGATGAAGTCGTCCAGAATAGACTTCAAGAATTCGCGATCACGGCCCCCAAGCCTAGCCTCTTGGATAATATCATCTCCCCGGTCTTCCATAGAGCCGAACCGGAAGAAAGCCTTGAGAAGATTGCGCGTCTCCTTTTCGTTGAGAGGTCGCTTCGGATCAGTTAGCAAGGCGCGTTGCTCCTCTGCCTCTTGTCTTTGTTGCTCCTCTCTCTGTCGCTTCTTCGCAAGGCGATCCGATCGATCTGTCTCGGTGCCGTTGCGGTTCTTCATCGTAGCTCTACGCGGAGCGCTTTCAGCTGCAACCTTGGCGAGGTACTCTTCGTTCTTTCGCTGATCTTCCTCTGCTTTGATGACAGCGAGTTCTTCGGCGGGAATGATTTGATCCCAATCCAAGGCGAGATCATCGACTTTCACATCGGTGTACTGCATGAAGTTGTCCCAATCGATTCCACCGCTACTCAAGTTCATCTTATCGTCGACCTTGGTCTTGGTGATCTCGGCATTCTCCAGAATGGAATCAATATCCAGCTGCTCAAGACGTTCCTGATTTCCAGTCTGCTCAAACATCTTCTGCGATCTCATCTTGAGAACCCATTGGATGTCCTCTGCAGAGCTAGGGCCGTCCATCCGTATGCCCTTCTTGTTCATTTCCTCGCGGAACGCCTTGCCGTCATCTGTGACACCCGCCTGAATGGTGAGATATTCTAGAAGCAACTTGTTGCGAGCTCGCTCCAAAACTTCTTCTTCCACAGTCTCTTTGGAGACGAGACGGTAGATGCTGACGGGTTTCTTCTGGCCGATTCGATGCGCGCGACCCATGGCTTGCAAATCAGCCTGAGGATTCCAATCAGAATCGAAGATGACAACCGTGTCCGCGGTCATCAGGTTGATGCCCAAGCCACCTGCTCGTGTAGAAAGGAGAAAGGTGAAGTCGTCACTGTCCTCGGCATTAAAGTGGTTGATTGCCATGCGTCGAGGGCCAGCGGCGATTGTACCATCCAGGCGCTGAAACTTGTAACCTCTCAGTGCCATGTAGTCGCTCAGAATGTCAAGCATCTTCACCATCTGACTGAAAATCAAAACTCTGTGTCCGTCCTTCTTCAGCTTCGTCAGTAGCTGGTCGAGGAGCATCATCTTTCCACTACTGGCGATCAAGCCCTTGATCTGGTCTTCTCTGCGGGTGCTACCGGCCAATACTCTTTCTTCAGCACCGTGGAACATGTAGGGGTGGTTGCTGACTTTCTTCAACTCCATCATAATGTTCAACAGAGAGTTCTTCTGACCAGTTGCGTCGGAAAGTGCCGCATAATTCCTGGTGAGGATGTTCTTGTAGTAATCTAACTGCACGTCGGATAACTCAACACGGATGATCTTCTCAGTCTTCGGTGGCAAGTCTGATTCAACAGTCTCCTTGGTACGGCGCAGAATGAATGGTGCGATGGACTTGTGCAGTTCTTGCAGCTTCTCTTGGGCATCGTTCCCAGATAAGCTCTCGAGTTCTTCGTCGATGACAACTTTACCGGGGTTCAAGAAGTCCATCAACGCCGAAAGCTCAGCCAGGTTGTTCTGAATGGGAGTGCCAGTGATCAAGATTTTGCAAGGAACTCCGAAGCTGAATAGTCTTTGGTACAGTTGTGACTCCTTGTTTTTGAGACGGTGAGCTTCGTCGACAAGCAGGGCTTGCCATTTGATCGTCTGGAGAAATTGCCAGTCTTGAAGGATCATCTCGTAGGATGTGATAAGAGCGTTGAACTTGGGCTTCTTGGGATTGCCGTTGATCATCAGTTCGTTGTCACGGATGGTGCTGCGAGCATTCTCGTTTCCGAGGTACACCACGTAGTTCATGTCGGGGGACCAACTGTCGAAGGTGTCACCCCACGCAGGGATAACACTGAGAGGGGCAACGATGAGGAACGGGCCCTCCTGCTCTCGTTCATTGCGGAGCCAGCTGAGGAATGAGACACTCTGAACGGTCTTTCCGAGACCCATTTCATCGGCGAGAATGACATTGTTGGCGCGCGTCCAGTTGAGGCAGAGGAAGTTCAGTCCTCTCAGCTGGAACGAACGAAGCTCGCCGCCTACAATGTAGTCTGGCTGCGCCTCGAGCTTTTTCATCCTTGATCGCGTATCCGGGTTCGACTCTTTGCGGTCGGATACCCATGAGCGAGATGACCGGTCCAGGAATTGATCAATTTTATCTTGGAACTCGGCGTTGATTGCAGACGCGGCTTCCCAAGTGCACTCGTCGTAGTAGCAGCCCTTCCATTTGACGAGATACTCATCTTCTTCTTCACCATCGCGAACTGAGACGACTCTGTCCACTTTCGTGAAGTCTTCCAGAGCATCTTCAGATCGTTCGCGTTCTAGGAAGAACTGTTCCTTGGTTTCGGGAGCAACCTCGTCGCCGAACCGAATGAAAAGCTCGTATTCCACGACTTTGTTGTGGTAGTTGTCGACTTTGCGGTGGCCTCGCACCCTACGAAGTGTATCGATTGTTTCCCACGTGTCGTGCAGATGTGATAGACCTTGCCATTTGATGTAGTACTGGAAGTCCTCTTTGGTAGATCGCCAGCCGAGCTCAAGACCTTCCTCATCTTTCAACTTGTGTTTCAGGACCTTCTCGATGTACGGAGAATTATCGACCGCGTCCGCAGCGTAGTAGCTAGGTGTGAGTTCGGACGCGTCTTCGTCTTCCTCTTCGACATCGCTCTCCTCATAGGCACCTTGCTGGACCTGGGCGGCGCGTCGACTTGACCAACGCTTTTCGGCGAGAGCAAGATTCGGCTGCGCTTCCCGCTGACGACGTGCCTTCTTCTGGAGGCTTTTTGCTCGTGCGCCGCCATAGTTATCAGAGTCGGACTCGGAATCGATTGATGGCTGCCGTGCAGGGGTGCCTCGTTTCGATGCTGTAGATACGGAAGTCAGTACTGGCACTGCTGATGACGTCGGTAGGGCGCAACGGTCAGATCTTACACTGTCTTGAGATTTCGACACGTCTTCTCTTGACATTTCTCCGGTTCGTGGGAACCACATCGGAATCATCAGAGTCATCCGAGGAGTCGACCTATTATCGTGAAATCGTTAGTAACTATTGTGGGAGATGAATAATCAGCAGCACTTACCATCTTGCGCTGTTGTGTCGGACGTGACTGAAGCCTTGTGGTTAGTGGACAGTACCATCGCAGGTAATGGTCAGAAACGTACACTTCTTCTCAGTCCGTACAGCTCTGGATTAGCGTTGATGTAGTCATCTTCTTTGACCACGGCTTTTCGCTTGGATGGGCGCTGAGAATCGTTGGAACTGGAATGGGCGTCGGCAGCTCCGTCACTTTGGGCAACGGATGCCACATCATCATCCATATCAAAGTCGGCATCATCAGAAGCATTGTTATCATCGCCGGAGCTCTCGCTTTCAGCGAAATCGGGTGCTCCATTGCCGTACAGGGTCGAGTAGTTGGGATCTGGCGACGGCGACAAGGAAACAGGGACTGCGGCATTATCGTGCATGTCGGAGAGATCGCTATCGCTATGATGACCACTGGCGATTATGGGGGAAGGAGAACCGCCCTGCGGCGACCAGTACCCGTTTGTGGGACCGGGTTCGAGGGGGCTAGACATGGCGACGGTGTAAGTCAAGGCTGCCTGCTGTCGATGGAACGACGTTAGCCCAGTACTGGAAGTGTGAGACGTAGAGGCACGTAAAGCGCGTGTTCAACGAGCTCTGGCGATCGAGAAAGTCATATAACAACGGTAGCAAGTCCGGAATAGACGGAGAAATCGCTCCTGTCGCATCGCGGGGACGCGGTTGATGAAAACGAGGCTGAAAGATGATGGCGATGCCATTGTGCCCGTCAGGCAATGCAGGTGCGCCATGACGTGCCACTAGAGCATCGAAGTCATCCAGGGAAGCCGGCTACATCAACTCGAGCGAGTCCAGGGATCAGGCAGGTCATGCCTCATATGGATATCAAGATGCGAGCGCGACAGCTCGAGGCTGAAATGATGGCTCGCGACGGGGACTTGGCCCTGTCCATGGGAGGCCAGTGTGACGGGTACCCGAGGAACTTACAAGTCATTAACAATGGCCTCCAGGCAGCAAGTACCATTGATCTGTATCAGATGAGGTATTGAAGAAGGACGCGGACAAGTGAAGTTGCGTGGGTTGTCCAGAGCCCGGCGGGTGAGGAGTGGTGGTGGATGGAAAATGTACTGGTGGAGAGGTAGGAAAGAATTGAGGTGGATGCACGGGTGAGGTACAGGTGGTTGTAGCGCTAGCCGCACTGAATCACCCCCGAAGCAAGAGGTGCACGTTGTGGCCTCAGGCAGCAAGCCGCCTGCTGAGAGTGCGGCTCGCTTGAGGAAAGTCCGGTGAATAGGCGAATGAGCGCCGGAACCAAGAGTGGTGGGGGCCACCCAGCCTCAAGGTGCACGCGCCGCCGCGTGCGGGCATTATTCACCGAGACTCGGAACCCCGCTAGCGCCGCAAGTTCACCGCTCCCGTCTTGTTTTCCCCACCTCACCCTCGACAGCAACTTCGAAAAGCGACAGATGGTTGATGGCTGTGTTCTATCGCCGGAGCGTTGTTACCTCAGCATGTTGTTTGATTTCGTGATATGGATTTTCTTTTCACCGTTGATGCGACCGCACGAACACAGTTCGGTTTTTTTTTTTTTTTTTTTTTTAACTGGGCAAGAAACCGGTTGGATATCGTATCAAATGTAGCACACGACAATAAAAATATGAACGTTTATAGTGACTATGGTTGCTCAGGCTCGAGTGATTCATCGTTGCGTTCAAATCCAGTTTGACTTGCATCAAGTTAGGTAAGTTGCTGTCGGTAAGTTTTGAAGGTGACATTAACGAACCTCACCCAAAGATGAGCTATTATTATCACTATGTTCTCCATCCAAGCTGTTTCAACCAATGGAACATCTCCAAGTCGGAGTTCAACCGACAAGACATATGACATTGTGATACTGTATGCGAAACCTTGCATGACTGTCGGCTCAGTTCACTCGCAGTAGATATATACTTCATATGTTAATAACATGACCTTGTCTGAGAGGCGCCATGGTCTGATGGAGATGAAGCTGGGAGACTATACCTAGTGAATTACGACATGCTGACTTGATACTCCCAAATCATACTTGGAAAGAACTTTGCCGCTTCACAGCATACTCAAGCCACCTTGAACGGGCTTCGGCATAACCACTCTGACAAAGGTGTAAGACGAAGTCGGAACAACAAAGGGCAACTGCAAAGGACGAGTATATTCGTATATATTATCAGGTCCAGTGACACATACCCCAATTTCGTCGAACAAGATCGTTCTACAATGCATTAATCACAACAACAAAGTGTCTCCCTTGCCTCCTCCCCGGGAAATGTCTCGCAGCGGACGTGGTTTGAAATGGTATGGACGAGGATCCATCAACTGCGTTTGTAGTTCAAGAAGGAAAACAACGCAACGTCATTGGTCCCAATACAGAGTTGACAAAAGAAGCAGATCCGCAAGGACGACGAGTGGAGAGGTCGTCCTGGGTGCTGCATTGGCGCATTCCAAGCAATAAGGTGTGCGGCCCTACATCTGCGTCGGGTGTTTCCAGGCCACTGAGGCCAGATGTTAAGCTTCACTAAGAGTTGTGCTGTCAGGTGCGCCGAAAGTCGCGAGGAAGTAGACTCGCGACTGATTTGCGTTGAAAATCACTTCCAGGAGACCTAGCAACCCTCGCCGGCGGGGTAGCCAGTAGGGTATTGGAGGATGCCCCACCAAAATTTGGACGAGTCACACCAGTGACGGCGCGCACAAATTGGATGACCGACCTCCAGGGCTGCATTTCGCCGCCGCGACTGTGTCTGCTCGTCTCTGACACCTCCGAACAGACACCAAAAGTCTTCCTTCTTCAACCCCAGAAGGTCAGGTCGCGACGCCTCGACAATCCGCTGCCGTTTTTCCCGGTTCTGCTGCCTTTTTTCCCCTACCTCACTCGAAGCCTCAACCGACCAACCGACTCCCACCTCGCTACGCTACGCTCCCGCTTTCGCCTTCTCTTTTTTTTTGTTATTAATCTTGTTTCCATCGCGCAGAAAAAAACTGCCCCACCATCCATCCCATCGTCAACCCCGCCTCGAATAGTCGGGCACCGTCACCACCATGTCCGACAAACTCACTCGCGTCGCTATCGTGAATAGCGATAAGTGCAAGCCCAAGAAGTGCCGTCAGGAGTGCAAGAAGTCCTGCCCCGTCGTCCGCTCCGGCAAGCTCTGCATCGAAGTCAGCCCCGAGTCCCGAATCGCGTTCCTGTCCGAGTCGCTATGCATCGGTTGTGGTATCTGCCCGAAGAAGTGCCCCTTCAGCGCTATTACCATTATCAATCTGCCTACGAACCTTGAGACTCAGGTAACCCATCGCTATTCCGCCAACAGCTTCAAACTTCACCGCTTGCCTATGCCCCGTCCCGGTAACGTCTTGGGTCTTGTTGGTACCAACGGTATCGGAAAGAGTACCGCCCTGAAGATCCTCTCCGGAAAGCTCAAGCCCAACCTGGGTCGCTACGACAACCCCCCTGACTGGGAGGATGTCATAAAGTACTTCCGCGGTTCTGAACTCCAGAGTGAGTACTCCTGAGCTGTATTCTGCGCCTACTAACCCTTGTTCCAGACTACTTCACAAAGCTTCTGGAAGACGACCTCAAGGCCGTCGTCAAGCCCCAATATGTCGACCAGATTCCCCGCGCCGTGAAGGGCCCCCAAAAGTCTGTCAAGGCCCTGATTGACGCCCAGTCCTCTCTCGGAAACAAGAAGGAGGTTTGCGATGTTTTGGAGCTCAATCATATTATGGATCGTGAGATCAACCTCTTGTCCGGTGGAGAGCTGCAGCGTTTCGCCATCGGAACAGTCTGTGTCCGCAAGGCCGACGTTTACATGTTCGACGAGCCTTCCTCCTACCTCGATGTCAAGCAGAGATTGGCTGCTGCCCGCATCATTCGCTCTCTTCTCCGCGACGACGACTACGTCATTGTTGTCGAGCACGACTTGTCAGTCCTGGACTACCTTTCAGACTTTATTTGCGTCTTGTACGGTCAGCCCGCCGTCTACGGTGTCGTTACCCTCCCCCAGTCTGTCCGTGAAGGTATCAACATCTTCCTCGACGGCCACATCCCCACCGAGAACCTGCGTTTCCGTGACGAGTCTTTGACCTTCAAGATGGCCGAGGCGGCCGACAACTTCGAAGCCGACAAGACTCGTGCCTTCAAGTATCCCAACATGCAAAAGACCCTCGGCAACTTCAAGCTCAGCATCGAGTCCGGCGACTTTACCGACTCCGAGATCATTGTCATGATGGGAGAGAACGGAACCGGAAAGACCACCTTCTGCCGCATGCTCGCCGGCGCCTTGAAGCCCGACAGCAAGGCCCAGGTTCCCGAGATGAAGATTTCCATGAAGCCCCAGACCATTACCCCCAAGTTCGAGGGTACCGTCCGCCAACTCTTCTTCAAGAAGATCAGGGCCGCCTTCCTTTCTCCCCAGTTCCAGACCGACGTCGTCAAGCCCCTGAAGCTCGATGACTTCATCGACCAGGAGGTCAAGAACTTGTCCGGCGGTGAGTTGCAGCGTGTCGCCATTGTTCTGTCCCTGGGTATGCCCGCCGACATCTACCTCATCGACGAGCCTTCCGCCTACCTCGACTCCGAGCAGCGTATTATTGCTTCCCGCGTCATCAAGCGTTTCATCATGCACGCGAAGAAGACTGCCTTCATCGTCGAGCACGATTTCATCATGGCCACCTACCTTGCCGACCGTGTCATCGTCTTCGATGGTCAGCCCGGTATCGACGCCCACGCCAACAAGCCTGAGTCGCTGCTCACCGGCTGTAATTCCTTCTTGAAGAACCTCGACGTGTCATTCCGTCGCGATCCCACTAACTACCGTCCTCGTATCAACAAGGCCAACTCCCAGCTGGACCAGGAACAGAAGCTAAACGGAAACTACGTGAGTCACTCTCGTGAATGTCGATGTCAATGATCAAAGCGATTTGCTAACCCAGAGTGTAGTTCTTCCTGGACGAGAGTGACAAGACGAGTTAAAGAGGGCATCCATCAAGATGTTTTCCCTCCGCGTCACAGAGCATTCAACAAAGGCGTTAAGGGCGTTCAAAAGGGGCATAAGCAGCAGCTGTGGAGGCGGCGCGCTTCCGGCGGTCAGGATTGCGGTTTGGGTTTAGAGGAGGACGGCGCGTCCGATGATGACGCCGACGGCTAACAACGGCGACGGCAGTCTATCCCCTGTTGTCTGGTCCTATGTAGTATAGAGGTGCCATGAACATAACCCGACTGCATAGATGGAGGGACAATGGATCAAGCAGGATGACTGCCGTCAAGTCTTGCGGCACCTTTTGTTTGCAGCAGGGCTCGCAGTAGATATACTAGAAAAATGCTGAGATATATCACAAATTGGGATCGAACGAAAGACTGTTGTCCAAAGGCACTTTATAATGTTGTGATGCTACTTGCGACATGTGCAACTACGATCGGAGTAAAACGAAAGATGTACATACTAGCTAAGGACACCTGTAATGCCAGACAGCGAAGCAGGAAAAGGTACCACGTCCGGTGTGTTTGTGGCCTCGGAAGAAGAACGATTTGCTGAATGGAGGAGCGCCGAAGGTTGCGGAACCGATAACCAATTATCTCTGTAGGCGCAGCAGTCATCATGCTCTCAGCGACGGCTGGTGATTCCGATACGTACTCGAAAGTCACTGTAGACCCGCGGTTCTTGTCCGCGTGGGTGATGTTGCCAACAAACTGACTTAGTCTTCCTCGATCTCGCCCTCCTCAGATCCCGAGTGGACACCAGCGTCGTCCTTACTGTTGGCATTGCTGGCATTGTTGGCGGCGGCGGGAGGTGCAGCTGCAGCAGCAGCAGCGGTCGTAGCCGCAGCCGCAGCCGCAGGTGGTGGAGGAGTCCTGTTCTTGGTACGCGTCTCACGTTGGGGGGTGCGCTCACGGGGTGTTCTCTCTCTTCTCACTCTCTGGCCGGTTGTCAGCATGCTGGGGTCGCCATGGTATTTAGGAATTGCGCCGTACCTTTGAGTCTCTGGAATCACGACGGTCATCCTCATCCTCCTCACGACGGCGTCGAGATCCAGACGGGCGCTCATCCCCATAAGGGAGCTCGTCATAAGATCCCATGCGCCGGCGGTAGAGACGTTCACGTTCCTCCTCCCTGTCCCTTCGCTCTCGGTCGTAGTGGCCATCGTCGTCCCGACGGGAGCGATGACGGTCATAGTCGCGGTCACGGTCGCGCTCGCGATCTCTGTCTCTTTCACGCTCCCTCTCACGACGAGGGGGAGGCGACAGGCGACGGTCGCGGTCAGAGAGAAGACTCTCGGCCATGGTTGATTTACGATGGTTGCGTTCACGCTCGGCGATAGCCTTACGTCTGTCCGCCTCGTATGCGTCTGGCTCCGGACTACGACTTCGCCGAGTAGCACGACCACTGCTACGATGAGATCGCTCACCTCTAGATCGGGGTCTCTCGCGGTACAAATCGCGTTCACTAGAGTCGCGGCCGCGTCGGCGACGACGGTCACGGTCGGCCTCTTCCTCCTTCTCGCGGAGCCTCCTCATGTGCCTATCAAAGGCGGCGATACGAGCATCTTCGGACGAGACGGCCTGGAAAGCAGGAGCATCCGCCAAGCGAGATTTGGCCTTTTCGTACGTGTCATCCAAGGTGATGGGGGGATCCATACGTTTCAAATAAGCCCGAAGATCATCAGCGGCTCTGCGCTGCTGTCGCTCAGATTGCCGCTCGTCTTCGGATCGCTTGGTAGACCGCCTCTCCTTAATCTGCTAGTCTGTTAGCTTCTGCTTCACCGAACAGCACCTTCAGACACTTACGCGTTCCAGAACAACCATGAGCGTGTCACGATCAATGTTAGCAGTTCGTCGATTCTTCTTGACAATGGTGTAGAACTCCTCAAACGTGGTCTGGGGGGTGACGATAAATTGTTCGTCCTGTAATCGCGTCAGTGTGTTATCCATGAGCAAAATTCAGGAGACATACATCAAGAACATCCAATACGTCGTTTCTAGGGCCACGAATAGCCTTCTCTTCCTCTTCGACGAGGTCCCAGAAGAGCTCTTGTGGCGTCGAGCCACCTAGGCCAGCCATGCCCCTGTACCGTTCGACGTTCTCGATGAGGGGTTGTATCTTGCTCCATTTGGCACCGGCGTTGATCTTGCCGTCCTTCCTGAGATCATTCAGAAGCGAAACAAAACCGTCACGCGCCTTGCGCTCTTTGCGGAATTTCTGGTTCTTCTGCTCCTGCTTTGAGTCGTTGAAAGCACGTTCCAAGGCCTTCATATGGTTTTGGAATGCAATCAATATGTCAAACTTGCTAAGGGTCTTGTACTTCTCATCATTTTGGAAAGGCGTCGTGGACGAAATGAGGCTTTGAGCGTCAGACCACCGAGTGTAAGGCTCCAGGTTGAGCTTCGGCAAAAGGTCAATCAAGCCGTCCATAGCGGTCTTGCGCATAGCTGCCTGGTTCTCGACGTGGGCCTTTTTCAGCTCGATGATGTACTCTTCGAAAAGCTGTCGGCGCTCGTTCTCGTTGTCGGTGGATCTGAAAATAGTCTCGCCCTCGATCATGGGGCGAGCGGTCTTCCACCGGGTGTAATGCTTGATCTCAGGGTGACGCTTCAGCATGGTTTCGAAGTCAGTACGCAGCTTGGTTAGTCTTTCTTTTGCGCGCTCCTTGTCTTGGACAATCATGTTATGGCAGTACTTCTCGAATGCCGCTTTGCGATCCTTCGGGTCCTTGATCGCCCTGTACTGAGTGTCCTTCGCGATGGTACGCAACGCCTGTTCCCAGTTCCAGTCAGACTGGACGCCGCTTCGTTTGAGAAGCTTGAAAAAGGCGGCCTCGGCCTCTTCCGGGGTGGCATATTCAGGGTCATTACTGGCAGGGACGAAAGCCTTGGCGTTCGTGTCGTTGCCATACGTCAGTTGGCGCGACTCGGGGTAAATGTCACGATCGTCATAGCGGTCGCGGCGATCACGATCCCGATCGCGGTCACGATGGTCGCTGCGGTAGGAGTCGTATCCAGAGTTCGAGTACCTATCGGAGGGTGCTCCTCGGTCGTAAGGCGCTGCAGGACTGTGACGATTAGCGATAGCGCGCAAAAGGCAAGTACTGGTATCCATACGCAGGCGCTGCCGAACCGCCGGTGGCTCCTAGAGCAGCTTTGTACACATCGGGCATCTCCCATGAGCTCGTCTTCGTTTCGGTATTGTACCAGTACTTGCGACCGCCTTCAGCGGTATACTCCTTCCACGGCTGGTTTGCAAGAGCTCTCTGTAAGTCGATCAGCACCAGTCCTCCATGTTAATAATCGTCGAACATACCTCAGCAGGCGTCATCATCTCCTCCGGCTTGGTCCATTGGGTGACTTTCGTCGCAGGATTGTAGTAATAGGCTCTTCCCTCAGGAGTGCGATGCTCCTGCCATGCCGCGGGCGGCTGGCCGTAAGGGCTACCGGCACCGTTCATGGTGACTTTGGCGATTAATACTTATGTATACAGGAACAAAGCCAGAGCCTGAAGCTTTATGGGTCAGCAACATGAAATGTTGGAGCTCTTGGGATGCTCTGGATGGCGTCGCAAGGTGGAGGATACAGAACCGTCGCGCGGAGGGGACGCGAAGAAGAGGCTGCGAATATTGGAGCCGTCGGAAAGAGCAGTTTGGCGCTTGGCGCACGGACCGGGGTAGCTTCCAGGTTGGGGAATGCTGTCGGCGCCGTGCTGCTGAGGTAATGAGTCGGAACAGGGACCAATTGCACTGTGCCAGAACCGTAGAGCAATTCAAACTGTCAGCAGCTCACGTCAATCTGTCGAAGAAAGAGCTCTTACCGAGAGCTTAACCGCATTGCGCGCAGTAATATTGTTGCAAGTGATATTGAACTTGACTTCCCGCATCGATTCGCTTCAAAAACAGCACTAATCTGGCTGTCCTTTTTCTATGGTGCCCAAGGCCGTTCGTTTTGGTGAAACCCAGCGTCACGAACACTTGTCCATACATAGATAGGACACAGTTGTGAAACTCTTCTTTCGTATAGTCTCGTCACCATTGAGCATGAGCTTCGACATCTCACAGCAGACAAGGTAGCTCAACATGGCCAAGAAGGAGCATAGGAGGGAGCCAGCAGAGCTGGAAGACTTCATTGAACACGCTTTCCTCAACTATATCATTCCTAAAGCAACGAATCTTGACCTTGAGGGGGCTTTCAAGGATGTCGAAGATATCCAAGCCCTTTTCGACAATATTGAGCGAAGAGACAATCTCTTTTTCGGTATACCTCTCGTGATTCTATCCTGGCAGTAAACTCTCAGCTCACGCGCAACAGATGAGACCGTCGACGTGCTTCTTGTTCTGAGAGCACCTCTCATCGATGAAAAGACGCTGCGCTCTCACTTCAGCCGGTTGGCCCTCTCACTAGAAGCTCAGATCGTCAACAGTCATGCCGCAGACCGCGACCACCTATCGACGGACATCATCTACCAGGGCACGGTAGACAACACCTCAGACCCCTTCATCGTGGCAGACGAGCCCGACGATGATAACGAGAACAGCAACAAGGACGAGAGCGACACAGAGACCGCCACCTCCATCAAGAAGAAGCCGTCCCACATCTACGCCGTCTGGAAGCTCCCCGTATTCCTCGCTCGCCCCCGCATTCGCCTTCAAGGCCCATTCGCCGTCTTCTCCGCCTCGGCCGGCCTCAAGCCCGCCTCCGCAGCGATCTCCAGAACCTCCACCCCGGAACGCATCAACGGCCGCGGCAATAATGGCGGAGCTTACCTCCAGTCCGGCGTGCCTTCAGGCCTCAACCTTCTCGAACCCTTCAGCAAAGACCCAGGTCTAGGCGGCGTAGTGCCACGTCTGTCTGCCCTACGCGTCTCCCGCGTCGCCCCGGCCACCCAAAACAAGGAGCAAATGCGGCCCCTTCGAGCCCTCAACAGCGTACGCATTCGCATCTTCCCAGCAGTGCACACACGCGTGCGCTTCTCTCGCCCAAACACCATGCCGACCTCCCCAGCTCTCATAGCTCTGCTCGAGGTCGACTTCACTTCGTACTTCAACTGCCCTGTTGAGTTAACCAGTATCCGTCTCTCCGTCGCCGACGGCGGTGTAGTCGAAGATCTGAACGTACCAGAATCCTCCGGTCTCACCCTGCCGATGTCCTGCGTACCACACGACCACGTAACCTTCCTCTACCGCCTCTCGCCACCGCAGCAGCCTGACCTGCACTCCTCAAAGAACCCCAGCCGCGAGCTGGACATCCATATCGAAGCCGTGGTACAAAGACAGCCAGGCGTCTGCACACCTCGCCTAGAGATGAACTGGTCCACAACACTCGACTTTACCCTGCCAGTCAACCCGGGCTTCAACGCGGCAATGCAACCAATGCAACCCATCCAGCGCTCCCATCGCCCATCCCAGCTCTCCATAAGCGGCATCGAAGCAGCACAGTCTCTCGTCGCGCCAGCAGTGAGTAGGCCTGATTCCCTTCCCTCTCTCGAGGCCGCCACTCGCTCAGTCGAGGCACCTCTTCGGGAACTGGGCATAACCATGACCTTCTGCGGGCCCCAGGAGCCCATCTACGCCGGCGAGATCTTTTCATGGACGGTCTACGTCGTGAACCGCGCCATTGAGAAGCCCAACGTCCCGACTCCACCACCGCGCAAACTCGCTCTCGTCGCGATCCCCAAACGCAGACGCAACGAGGTGCGCCTCATGCGGCCGCCTTCGACGAGCGGAAGGTGGAAGACGGCCGTAGATGGCAAAGAGCTCGCCGACGCCGTCTTGGACGAGAACGTTTTGCACGCCATGCAGCGCAATTCTGTCGTTGAATCGACCGAGGTCGTGTGTCTGACCGCCGATTCGAGAGTTGGTCCCCTGGCTCCCGGAGCATGCCACGTGGCAGAGCTCAAATTCCTACCCTTGAAAGAGGGGATCGTGGGCATCGAAGCCATCAAGGTTGTCGATCTCGCGTCACAGGAGCATGTGGACGTGAAAGATCTGCCTGTCATGTTTGTGGAAAGGCGATCTGAGGAGGAAAAGGCAAAATGAGCATGTGGTGGACGGAATCTGTTGGATGAACAACAGACTCCCCCTCTCTTATAACCCTAGTTTGTTCCCGATGATTGGCTACGTGCTGTCTTTCCGGTGAATGCAAACTGCAATGCTACCCAGATACAAAACACTTCGCTCCAAGCGATACTTTCTTATGTCATGTTCGTCAAGTGTATTCCTGCTTACCCATTCCTTCCATGGACCATTTTTAAAGAAAACAAAATCACTTGGTATCTGTATGCCTGTTATCGCATGCACGCCTTAACAATGCAATCGCATATCATCAAAAGTCATCAAAGTCGTCATCCCATCCCAATTGTTCGTAAATCGACTTGGGCTTCGCTGGCGGCGCCGACGGCGGCGGAGGAGTAGCCTTCGCTATGGGTGTGGCCGCCACTTCATCTCCAATTACGTCTCTAGTTCTCTGTTTGCACGGTGTCGCCGGAAGAGCGAAATCTGGTGATGCTGATCGTACCGGCTCATGCCGTTCACGGATCGTGCTCACAGGCGCGCTCAAATGCTGCGCCCTCGCAGGCCTCCTCATCATCAGCGGCGACGAAGGCGGGATGGCGGGCATGTTGTCAGGGGAAGGTCCTCCGAACGGTCCGCCGCGTTTCACTGGTGTAGCCTGAATAGCTGATGACGGCGTCTGTCCAAGAATATCAACATGCCCTCTACGCGGCCTGGTGGAAGGCACTCTCGAGGCGCTTGAAGGAGGGATGCTTGACATCGGAATCACATCGCTGCTTGAGGCCTTCGATTCCGCCGCCAGAGCATCGCGGAAGCGATGGTTGGCTGGCGTTACCTTCACCTGAACCGCGTCAAAGAGGGGGTGTCTTGTCGGTTTCTTCGATTCTGGAAAGGCGTCAGCATCTGGTTTAGAAAAGTGTCGGTACAAGCCATACTCTTGATCGAAGACAAACCACCAGAAGCTCGCTTCTCGGCATCTTCGACAATAGCCTTGCCAGCCATTTCGCGGTTTGGCTTCCGAAGAGCGGTGATGGCATTCTTCAATTCGGCCTCAACTAAGGCCTTCTTCTGCGCCTTGGCATCATCCAAGGCGGTCAGACTGTTACTCCTAGAAAGCAGCCCCGTTCTCTCAACCGAAGATCTGCGATCAAGATCGCTAGCCTCGCGCTTGAGCCCGGGAATATTGGCTGATGTTGCCGATCTCAATAGCGCGATAGCATTACCCGGACCTCTGGAAATACTACGACGAGACTGTTCCCTAAACAGCGCTTTCTCTATGGTATTCGAAGCAGGTTTGGCGGCAGGCCGTTTCGCAGCAGTACCGGGCCTGGAGTTAGATTTACTGGACGAAGGCTTCGTTTTGGGTTTGGGCGGTGCAATGATAACGGGGCCGCCAAGCTTGCGGTTGATGGAGTCACAGATCTCAGGCAGTCGAGCAGCGAAGCTGTGTATGTCAGCAGAAGTAATGACGGGCCTGGAGAGAACTTACAAGGGCATGAGAATGTCGGTGCAAAAGTCCTTCAAGGGGTCCGATGATGCCTTCTGAGCGGGACCTCCATCTGCCGGAGCAACCACCTGGGAATCCTCGAGCAGTCGCATTTCATCAGAAGCTGTCGACTGCCAAATACACAGCCGGTCGGCATGAACATCGGCCAGAACGGGAAAGTTGTGCTTGCTACGCTTCTTCGGCTGAACCTCAGCGGCCTTTTCAGCATCTTCAGTGGGCATGCCCGGAAGTCGGCTCTCCCCTGCTGCATCAGCTGCCCGCAATGGCTCTAGGGCAAGGATCTCGAGAATGAGAATCATCTGTAGCTGGGTCTCGCGAGTCCTCAGTAGTGAGACATGAGACTTAATTTGAGCCGGTGTAATCGTCACGTCGTCATTCTGAAGCTCTGGCTTGTTTGCATCCCACCAAAGACGAACGTGATCTTCCTCACCGGGGTACATGCCATCTTTCCCGAGCTTCATCTTCTTGGACTTCCTCTTCTTCGGCTTATTACCTTCTTCGGAGCTGTCAACGAGCGTCTTCATCTTGGAGATTATGTCGGGAAGCGTGTCGCGGTATTTCTTGTCGATCTGAACTGTCGACAAAACAAGACTCTTTAGGAACTCTATGAGATCGTCCATGTTCATCGTGCCATCGCAGTCGAGATGGAACGCGGCTCGCGCTCGAGATAACGGCCCCTTTGCAAAATACGCCAGAGACCCCTGCGACGTATTAGCTTTTGTTCTTGCGTTTGATAGCCAAGCAAACCACTTACCATTGACTTGTACAAAGTTTCCATATATTGCGTCCTGATGTTCTCCAATATCTCCCCAGACGTCTGTTGCACATTAAGCTCGCGAACTGGCTGCGGGACGGTCTGGACGGCGTCAAGATGCGTCTCGATCCATCCTGGTGGCTCAGGCTTCGTCTCAATCGTCTGAACGGGATTGACAATGAGGTTCAGCCCACTGGGTGTCTGCGGACGTACATCACCGTCGTCCTCAGACTTTGTCCGCTTCTCCGTCCTGGTTGCCTCCTCGAATGTTGACACCGACTGGGAACGCGCTCTCTTGCGTACGATTGACTGCAGCGCTTCGATGGCCATTCGCTTGTCCTTGTGTCCCTTGTGCAGTCCCAAGGTCGTCATCGGCTTCTCTTGCTGGCTCTCCAACAATTGGGACTCTCGCGCCTCTTCGGCTTGCCGTATGCGCGCAACATGCTTGCCAGTCACCGTCGCCTTCTCGGCCAGCGCAAGCAAGTCTGTCCAAGAACCGAGCTTGCAGATGGCGTAGAGATTTTGCCGGGGCACGGCAGCGCGTTCAATTGCGTAAAGTGTCTTCGAGGCTTCGCTGCGTGCCAGGAGTAGACTCGGCTTGTCTCCTACACGGTCTTCGAGGTCGAGGATCCTGATGTGTGACTCGTAGAAACGGCTCATGGGTAGATCGCTATGGGGCGCGCCGATATCGAGGAAAGAGAGGGAGAGGTGTTCGCGGGGGAGCAGCATGAGCGGTTGCAGCGTGCATGGCTTCGCCGTCATGCTCTGGGGATGCGCCTGTGCGAAACTCAGATCAGCATTGGCGCAACGGAGGAAAAAGTGCAAGAGTGGAATACCTTGACAACAAACGGAGCTTTGAGCAAGTCGCCCAAGGCTTGAGAGTCGCTCCGCCTTCTTTGTGTCTTTGGCTCGGGCAGCGGCGTCGAATGTTTGGAGTTTAGGGATCCATCGGAGCTTGGTGTGAGGATTCCCGATCTTTGACGCGACGCGTCTGACGGCGGGAACAGTTTGGCGGAAGACATGGAATCATGGGAGGGGAATTGCAGGTTATAAAAAAAAAAGGTTGCAAAGAGGTACTCGTCTAAGACGACATTGAACTTACGCAGAGTTCACTGTACTGATATCAGGAAATAGGTGAGATTGCGTCGCGCAATAAGGTACAATGCTGGGTTGCGGTGGGATGCTTGTCACGGCGGCAGAAAGCATGGGTGGCGTCACGCCCGCGTAGCGAAGGTGAGGTAAAGTGCCGACCCGGCCCCACTATCAGTAATTCGACCCGACGTCCGCCTCGCAAATGCAAACGTTCATTCACACCAGCCCCACGTGGATATTGTTCCACGAACGTGTCGCACAGACGGGTGGTAACTGCAGATGATATCCCTGAGTGCTTGCGGACCACAGGTAATGAACACAAGTCATGTATAAAGGGCTTCTTCTGCTATAGCATTCTTCACGAGAAATGGAGGATTGCCATGTCCCTGCTTCTCAGAGGAGGTACCCGATAGCTTTCTGACACTTCGCTATTTCTTAAAGCTCGCCCGCCCTTCTAATCTGCCTGTCATTGTAGCTACTCTTGGCGTATTGCAATACTGAACACAGGTTAACTGACTGGCTTGTCTACATTTGTCAAGAATAAGCGAAGTCATAGGACTACGGATGTGCCGTAGTTCAGAGGGTTCTCGGTAGAAGCATCTCCGAGCTGGGATCAGAGCAGTTTGGAAGCTCGCCCGTCCGCAGGCCCCGAGACATGCAGTTCCGCCGGCTGCCTGGGGGTTAAGCTTGACAAGAACACACACACACACACACACACAGAGAGAGAGAGAGAGAGAGAGAGATAAAGAGGGTATGTTTGTCACATCGCACTACGTACAGTCACGTCTGCTCAGACTCGTCCTAGCGTGCGACTATTACAGTATTGAATTGAGCCCGATCGACCTTCGCAAAGAGGCTTCATGACTAGATACAATTCCAACCCACTCGCCCTTCAACCTGACGAGGAGATATTCTCAATGCACAACATGCCGCCAATCAAATACCAGCCTGATCCAGTTTTTTGTGACGCCGTCGCTAAAAGAACAACCAGACTCCGTTTCAAAACATGTTCCGTTTACTCGGTGACCGGCGGTCCCGAGGATTCCAATATACTGGATCTATACATCGTGTACATCTCGAAAGAAAACCAAAGGGGAGAAAGCGCCAGCTGGTAGGCAAGTTACCAAGGGAACATGCACTGCCGGGGATATTCATGTCTCAGCGAGCTCGTCCCTCGGCTGAAGAGCTCCGGCTCGAGGCACCTCGCTCATCCACTAGCTCTGCCGAAGACCCCAGCAGATCGACTTGCTGGTCCGAACTTGGATCCACTCGGCTGATACTATGTTGCGCAACTACACCATAGCTTGTCGGTCGTTCTGTGCTTGGGGTCCTGCGAATGTTGAATTCTTCCAGAGACGATCCGTTTGAAGACAGACGTTTCTGGTGAGAATTAGACCGCTCGAAAGGAAGACAGCCTGGAGACGATGTCAGACTGCCCGGCTCTCGATTGACCTGACCACTGGACGGGCCAGATAAAGGTTCCGTGGGGGATGTGGGGGGAATCAAGTTGAGTGAAGGAGCAGGCGAATGACCACGCCCCATAATCGTAGAGTCTCTCTTGGAGCTTTTCCTCGGAATATCGGGGATGTCCGACTCCGTAGATTGTCGCCTGTGTTTCTGAGATGCTTGGCGACTTGCTTTGGAAGTCGCTCGACTTGGTAGCTTAAAGCTTCCAGAGCTCGCGATACCGGGAAGAGTAGGTGGCGCATCAGCAACCTTCGGGATAGTGACGGTCTCGCCCTCGGAATCGGACGACACGACGGAGATTCCATCTTCGATAAGCAAGTTATTCGAGTTCCCCGCAGCCTCCCCGTTCTCTGCAGGTTTTCTTGCCGTCTTCTTCTTGGGCTCATCGTCGTCGGATTCTATCGGCCCGTTCCTCAAAACACCCATCGCCACAGGAATCCCTTCCGGTGGCGGCTCAGCTTCGTACTCCGCATCAGCTGCTGCGCGCATCGCTGGAGGCATTCTCGAGCTTCGCACAACTTCGAATCCTTTGCCCTTCTCCTTGGTCTTGCCACCGAAGAAGTTACGGAACCACCCTGCTGCTGAGGACATGGGGCCTGTAGGATCCGCAGGCCCGGTTCCAAGCTTTCGACCAACGCCCTCCGAGTTCAAAGCTGGACCCCTCACGCCATAGTAGAAATCAACTTCTCTTGTCGAGTAATCTGCTCTGGGTGTCAAGTTGATGGCTTGGGGGGCAGGAGTGGGATTTCTCTGTGCTTCCAGATCCGCCGCTGCCTCTCCCAAGTGTGCGCCTACTTGGCTGTAACGCCGAGATTCTGCGACTGAGTTCCGGTTCAGAGATGTTGATGAGCCGTTGATGGTATCTCCACGACGTCGTGGTGGGCGGTAGTACGGGTCGGCAGATTCAACGGTAACAGCAGCAGGTGGCCGAGTTGCTGCAGCAGGCGATGGAAGAAATGAGAAAGAGGTGACTTCGCCCGGGGTGGTTGGAGTGAAGTTGCTGGCACTATCGAAGTTGCGCGAATGACCCGTGTATGGGTCGATGCTGTCGAGGGCGGAAGAGCTGCGGTGCTGGCTTCTCAGCAAGAAACCACTACCTGCCGACTCACTTCTTAACCTCCCACCACGCATGATGTAGCCGGTCTTGGATGCCTCATCGGCGTCGAGCATGCCCGTAGTCGAGAGCTGGCTAGCTCGAGAAGGGCCGTTCCGTGTTCGAGAAGTTCGTCGTTGTAATTGGCGCATGCCGAAGATCTTAGACAGGCCTCCGTGCGACAGACCACGAGTTTCGGCGCCTCCAGCTCCAAGTATATTCGCGGTAACCTCAAGAATTGTCTGCAAGGCGTTTAGGAGGAAGCCGAGTACAAGCACACAAGCGTGGATCAGCAAGATGGTGTAGCCTATCCATCCCTTCGTCCCCTCTTGGATTCCCATCTGAGGTACAAATGCGACCATGAGCATGATAGTGGCGAACCGAAGAACCGAAAACAGGGTGTGATAGGCGTTCATTGATGTCGGAGACGAAAAAGGTCGGAACGCATGTAGAGTCAACACATATATAACCTCACAGATGGCGAGGATGACGATCTGAGCAATACCGGCAGGTTGCACGGCACCGATCGTGATGCCTCGGATGAAAGTCAGCAAAACGGGTATCAAAGCAAAGGCGGCGGCTTCGTCGGAGTAGGTGTTGTAGAGGGGTCCATAGAGTAAGACAGTTGGCAGGTCATCGAACAATACTGCCCTCGGCCTGGTTCTGATGATGAGAAGTAGTAACCAGGCAGCGAAACATATCAGAATAAGCAGAGTAATGACAGCCAACGCGACTGCGAACTCGCGGGACTGGCCAGTAACGACCAGCTGGAATGTCGACAGAGCGACGATCGGAAGCAAGAGGTAATTGAAGACCACGCGCACGATATTTCCGACGGAGAACGGTAAGTTCTTGGCGCGAAGATCCTCCTCAGGGGTATCGCTAACAAGTCGGAATATCCAGCGGAAGAAAAATCCCAGCTGGATCGAAATGAAGAGAGCGGCCACGATGACGCACACCCAAACCATGGAACCGGCCCAAATGTCCTCAACGTCCGTCATGCCCACAAGTTGCGCGTAGCGGTGCAGTCCATAGGTGCCATTTGTCACATAGATGCCGTCTTGAATTGCCTGCCACCCGGATGACTTGCTCACGAAACTCTCGTTGAACATCAACGCTGACCAGCCCACCTGGCTGGCGACAGGCTGGTAGAAACCAGGATAACTGATAGACAGACCACCAGTGAGAGCGACGAATTGGATGTACTGCAGACAGTCTCCAAAGCCAGGGGTTACCAGGCGCAACAAATTATCATCGCGACCATAGTTCGTCGTCCAGTGGAAGATGTCGGTTGAGCCCGACGGACTGAAAATCGAGGCAAACATGGTTGCGAAGCCGACAAACAGTAAGACCACTAGGGGTAGGTAGCGCAGAAGCGCAGAGAGACTGCCGAGGTCCGGGGTCACGGTTGCAGACACACACCCAATGTGCGTGACGCCCTTGTCGCCATAAATAAGCAAAAAGCTCGGGGCGAACGACGAAAAAGCGTAAGATGAGTTGAAGTCTTTAGACAAATTGATCGAGGGCAGATGGCCGAACGGGTTATCACTGCGAGGGGTTAGCTATGCGTGATCATGCTCAGGCGACACTTACAATGCAGAAGTGTTGAAGGTGGGCGCCAGCGGGCAGCTGCCATTCACAAGGCTCCCTGTGTCGTTAACAATACTGCCGTTGCAGAAAGCGCTCCTATGAATGTAGGGTTGATAGCTTAAGACATTGACTTTGGTCTGAAGAGTGGTGACGTTGCCGTCGTCAGGTTTGTCTAGAATTTTGCCGTACGGTTTACTGTCGTCACTCCATGCTGGGTCGTCCCAGGCGGGAGCAGTTCCGCCGACGGGATCCGTGAAGGAGCCTGACACATTGCCCCAAACAATGACTTGTAGATTATGACCCGGGTCGTCTAATTCGAAGCGTGCATCGACGTAGAGAGCGCTCCATTGTAGATGCGCTGTTTTGTTTGGTTCGGTGCGTGTATAGCTACTATCGAGACAGTTGTCGAAGGGAATCAAGACGGCGGCTACGGGTGGTAGAGTCAGGCATACGAGAAGGACGAGAAGCATGCCGAGAAGGTTGGATGCGGATGTGGAGAATCTTGAGGAAGATGGCCGTGATATCTTCCGGCGACCGCAATCCATCGTGCAGTCGGAGGGAGGGGGTCGGGATCTTTGAGAGAGCGATCTCGTGGTCGGATTCGATGGCGAACGAAAAGGTGTCATGGCTTGGAATGGCAGCGAAGAGGCGCGTTTTCCATGTTCCGAAGAGGTGGAAGCTGCATGTCTTGGGACACAATCGGGATCGGGCAGGTCTCGTTGAGGAGCGGAGCGAGGCATTCGCATGTTTCGGACCAGCATGTGTGATGGTAGTCGGCGAGTGCTGCGGACGGAAGCTGGATGCTATCGGGTGAAGGAGCCACACACAGTAAAGAGAGAGACAGAGAAAAACACGAGGCTGTGTTCTAAAATCTCGGCATCTTGGGGTTCCTGCAGCAGTCGGCTCGCCTCCTATCGTCTCGGTGTCTTCGGTAAGTTCGCCCGGCGGCGTCAGCGCTGGCTATCGACGTTTTTCTTCGGTTCGAGCGAGTGTGCAAATCGTCTGGTTGGACGGGTGATTTCGAATCGGCGGAATAATGAGAAGCACAGCGCGTAGTAAGAAGAAAGATGGGAGGGTTTAGGAGGGGAGAGGCGAAAGAAGGCTGTATGGGGTTGTGTCTGACTGAGCAGAAAGACGGCAAGGTGGTGGTGCAATTGCCAGCGCAAGTGCAAGTGCAAATGCAAGCTGGAAAGGATGTTGTTGCTGCGCTGAGATGGATGGAGAGAAAGCGAAGAGATCCGCAAAAAGTATCCTCGACCCCTGCGACCTGCGTACTATTCTGGCGCTACTAAGGACCTCTTCCCTGCATTGGTTCTTCTGAGGTAGTCGTCGACCCCAGCCATGAGCATGTACGACAGCGGATCGATGACCCAGAAAGAGTTGCGACGCGGGAAAGAAAAAAAAAACCAGCAGGCCTCTCTCTCTCTCTCTCAGTCTCTATTGCTTGGTAACCCTAATGTCCGAAAAAAAAAATTCAAGGTCTTTTCCGCGCCGAATGATGAATACAAACTCAGCAGTACTAGTTACTGACTACTGTGAACAAAGCCTTGAACTGGAATCTCCTGTCTCTCTCTCTCTCTCTCTCACAACCCTAGTACCCGACAAGTGTTTAGCGTCTGCAGCCCGGTGGCTGAGCTTTCTCATCCCTCGTCCCGTCGTCCTTCGTTCCTCATCCCTCATAATCCCGGTCCCTTGCCCATGCTGCTCCGTTCCACGGGCTCGCCCAGTCGCTGTCCAGGGCTCCCTTCTGGGTGCAGTCATTCGAAAGGGCCCATTCAGCCTCGGGACGAGAACCGATCAGTGCGCTGGCTTGTTGCTGGGGACAGCCCAGGACGTGAGGACGTAGTGCTGCAGTACACAGCTGTTACCAGGGTTAGGAATTAGTCTAGTCTAGTCTAGTCAGGTAGCTAACTAAAACTAGGCTAGTTTAGTCTAGGCTTAAATAAAACTAGTATAGTTTAGTTAAGCTATGGACTAAAACTAGCCTAGTTTAGTCTAGTTAACTAACTAGTTAACTAATTAGTTACTAGTATTTTTTAAAAGTATTTTAAATATTAATATATAATATTATATAATTATTATAATAACTGTATATAATATAAATCTATTTAAGAGTATATTTAAACTTATTTAAGGGTACTTTTATAACTTAGTATTAACCTTTATTTAAAATTATACTTTTAATAATAATAATAATAATAATAATAATAATAATAATAATAATAATAATAATAATAATAATAATAATAATAATAATAATAATAATACTCACTAATTCAGGTAGCCTATCTCTTAAAGCTTTAAACTTTAA
>JAVHLU010000186.1:0-80737 GCA_036785755.1 Colletotrichum ledebouriae | reverse complement strand
TACCTCCTAAAGGATACTAGACCTAACTAAGGGTAAATAGAATTCTATATAATTAATACTTTAAATTAAGAGATAAAGATATTAAGAAAAGGATAGCTTAAGAAGATATTAAATATTAAATAGCTAAGTATACCCCTCGATTTATAAACCTAGAGGTTTCCTCTCTAAATAGGATAGATATTAACCTACTAATACCTATAAATACTAATTTATAAACTAATCTAATAGTTCCTACTAATCTAGAAGAGTTAAATAGAGAAGAAGGATTATTAAAGGAATTAAATATCTAGAATATAAAAAGAAGGAATAACTATAAGAAGTAAAAGAGGGATTATAACTTATAGTAACTAGCTAACTTTATAAAGTATCTTAACTACCCTAGGTCTATAAAACTATTTATATTACCCTACTTAGCCCCTATTACCCTGAGAGATATTATATTTAGCCTTATTAATACCTTAGCGGGATTTAATACTATAAGACCTAAAGGGAACCCTATATTAAATAAAGACGAGCCCGTACTAATAATCCTATAGTATATATAATAGAACTAAGAATCTATAAATTACTTAATAACTTAGTATAAAAGAGGGTTATCTATTATAACTTTAGCCTAGGTAGAATATTTATTAAACCTTTATAATATATAAGGGAAGCTAATAAGATAAGAGGAGTTAGATAATTTAGAGGTTATAGCCCTTTTTATATTTATAATTAAGGGCTACTCTTATAGTATTTATACCCTAATCTATAAGCTAGCTTAGTAACCTAGGAAAGAAATTAATAAGGCTTTTATAAAGCTTAAAAGAGTAGAGGCGAAGAATCTCTAGGATATTACTAGGGCTTTCTTGCTACTAAACTATAGTAATTATTACTAGGCTGCGATTTTTATAGACTAGTTAACTAGCTATTATTTCTATTATAACTCTATATAGGACTAGAATAGTAATTAGCGCTTTATTAAGGCTATATAGGACCTTAATACGTAGTATTATAAGATAGGAGCCCCTCTATAACTCTAAAAGCTCCTATTAATTAATACCTATATAGTTAATTTAGTTTAGAAGAGGGATAGATTTATATATAGTCTCTAATATATTAAATAAGCTAGAGCTCTAATTCGAGAAGGATTACTATCTCTACGTTTTAGTAGTATAACCTTAAGTAATAGTATATTATTCTCTGACTCTAAAGTCCCCTTAGTTACTTAATATATATTTATAATTACTATAGAGTTCTATAACTTAATTATTAATAATAATATAGCTTTATAAGATACCCTATTAAGCTAAGAAGACTTTAAGAAAGTATCTTTCTTCCCTTTATACCCTCCTACTCCTTTACCTATAGATAATAATATAATAGACTTTAGAAATAATAATAATATTATACTATCTCCTATAGTAGATATTCCTTAACCTATTTATAGATTATTAATATTATCTAGGTCTAATTTATTTAAAATACTAGATAATAAGCTTAAATACCTTAGATATTAGCTTTAGTTATAGGTCTTATAGATGCTAAGTCGCGGTATAACTATTAAGTAACGCCTAAGAACTATACTTATAGATATACTATTATATCCTAAGAAACCTAGTCCTTTAAATAAGTATAACTATAGCTATATAGACTACGTTTAGTAGAGGGTTAATTAGTAGGATTAAATCGAGTAGAATATGCCTAAGGGAGCGTATTATTATAACTTCTTATACCTAGTATAATAAAGTAGGTAGTTTTAGCTATACTAAGGATTAGAATAAGATAAGGAGTATAATAAAGAGGAAGAGGTAGTAAGGCTATTATTAAGATATAACTTATAGTAAAAGATAGTTAAACCTAAGGGACCCTCTTAATAATAAGATTACCCGCTTAGAAGACGTTATTAATAAATTAGATCTATAAATAGAGTTTATTTACTACTTCTATAAAGTAGTTTTATATATTTTCTAAGACTCTCCTTTATAATATTATAAAGAGTCTTAAGGGGATAATTAGAATAGGATAGAATAAACTTAGCTATATAACTTTTAAAAAACTCCCTTAGTATATAGACTTATTATAAGAAGATTATAGAGTAGAGCGTAGAAGAGAGGAGCATAGCGGATAGAAAGATAGTATTATTATTATTATTATTAGTACCTTAATAATCCTATACCTCGTTTTTTAGTACTTTCTTAGCAAACCCGCGCCTAATTTAGATAATCTCTTTTAATTAGATTTATAAATTATTCTATATATCTTTTAAGCCTACTCTTAATACTCTTACCTATTTATAGGTAGAGCTATATTATTTATTGTCTTTCTAGTTCCTATCGGTTCTAGCCCCTTTCTAATACTAGTAGGGGCTTTAGGAAGCCCCTCTTAGCTTACCTCTAGATATATATCCCTCTATAGATATTATAATTCCTTATAAATCTCCATACTATCTATAATTATCCTAGCTAATAAAACCGCTAGCTTACTATTTCTAGTATACTATTATAGCCTAGGTAGGTAGTTATACTTAAATTATAGCTCTATTAGATAATTTCTATATAAAGCCCCCCTAGTAGGTTATTATTATCCTCCCCGCCGGGTACCTATAGCCTCCCCCTAAACGTTAGCATCCTCTAATTATTAATATTATACTTACTAATTTAAACCTTAGCCTTTATATCTAGTAAGAAGCTCTAAAGCTAGTAGGTAACTATATAGTATATAGCCTTATATATCGTGTCCTTTCTTATAGTTTCTAGCTATAGCGCCTATAGTTTAGGGTCGCTATTAAAGACTATAGTATCTAGGACGTTAGTATAGCCCTTCTAACTTCTCCTTACTAGGGGGCTAACTATAGGGTCCCTATAAGGGTAGGCGTAGTTTAGTAATAGCTATAAGACCCTCCTATATTTCTACTTATTATCCTACCCTTATAATATATCCTACTCCCTTTAAGAGAGGGTATTAGGGGCTACTACTTCCTTATTAGGGCGGTATTTAATAGTAAAATTATACTAAGATAGCTCCTCTACTTACTAGCTCTAATACTTTATAAGGCGCTACTTCTTTATAGAGGATTTAAGCCCCTAGTAGTTAGTTAGTCTCTTAAAGGTAGTTATACTATATAGCTCTACCCTCTATATATATAGGTAAGAAAGGACTACTAGGAGCTCCTTATTATAAATAGGGTAGTTATATTTTATAAGCGAGAGGTTCTATAAGTAGAATACTATAAGGCGCTAGGTACTCTCTAGGTTAATTTATAAGAGTACCCCTCTTAATATAAATCCTAAATAATTAGTTTTAATAATAATCTTATCCTCTAGATTAAACTAGTAGAGTATTAGCTAGGTATTAAAAAGCTACTTAAGATATAAGAAAGCTTATTCCTAATTATCTCCTTACTAGAATATTATATTCTTCCTAATAAGTAATATAAGTAGTCTAATAATATCCCTATATTCTAATATAAATATATTATAATAGTTTATAAACCCTAGGAAGCTCTAGACCCCCTTTATAGAGGTAAGGGGTAACTACTTAGTAATTACTTAGAGTTTCTTAGGGTTATAAGAGAGACCCTCTCCTATAGTTATAATAAACCTTATATACTTAACTCTCTTAACTAAGAATTCGCACTTTATAGGGTCGAGGTTTAGGCCTATATCTACTAGCCTCTAGAGGACCTCTTAGACCTTCTTTTTATAGTCTTCCCTCGTTTTATCTAAGTAAATTAATATATTATTTATATAAATAGTAATAAAGTTATTAAGGAAATCCTATAGGGTATTATTAATATATTACTAGAAGTTAGTAGGGGCGCTAGTTAAGCTAAATAAGTAAATTATTTACTTAAATAACTTATACTAGGTATAGAATATAGTTCTCTCCTAATACTCTTCTACTACTCTTAACTTATAGAAAGCTATTACTATATCTAGCTTAATATATTACTTAGTTACGCTTACCTAGCGTAATATCTTAGAGATTAATAGGAGAGGGTAATAGTCTTTCTTTATAATTATATTAAGAACCCTATAGTTAATATAGAAGCGAATTCCCCTACTAGGCTTCCTTATAAAGAGTACTAGTACCTTAATAAGTAAGCTACTAGCCTTAATAAACCCCTTATCTAGGATATTTTATAGGGTCTTTTTTAGTATTAGTAGCTCTTCTCTTAATATATTATAGAGGGGGTCCTAGGGGAGTAGTAGCTCCCTCCTATCTAATCCTAGTATAAAGTAAATCTAGTAGTTTACTCCTAGTTACCTAGGGGGTAATAGGTAAGCCTTATTAGGGTTAAATAGGTTAGGAAACTCCCCTAAGACCTAGTTTAGTAAATAGTATTATAAATCCTCCTTTAGTTTTAGGTTTAAGGCTTTTTTAATATTAGATAAGCTAATAGCTTATATTAATACCTCTTTAATACTCTCTTAGTACTTACCCTATTATCTTACTAGGTATTAGTAAATTATAGAGAATAAGGGTATATTAAGGAACCTTATAGCTCTTATTTCCTTTATAAGGGGAGTTTCTTCTTAGTCCTTTAGGTATAGCCTAACTTATCCCCTCTTATAATATACTTAGTAAGCTATAATATTATAAATAACCTAGCTTTATTCTATTTAAGGGCGCCCTAAGAGGATATTAAGGTCTAGGCTATTAACTATATATATAAAGATATGCTAGGTATAGCTACTTATTTCTAAGTTAAACGCTACTATACCTAGTATATTACTTAGTAATAATTTACTAAGTATATACCCTCTTATAAGTTAGTATCTCTTCTTAATATATAGAAAGTAGAGGTATTAAGCTAGGGAAAGGTTTATTATTATATAAATATTACTCTTAGTATTTACTAAGGTATAAGCTAGATATCCTCTATTAACTCTAACTTAAATAATAATAAGCTTATTATTAGCTAGTTATTCTTATTTATATTCTTCTTAACCTAATATCTCCTTTTTAATAAGCTCTAGAGCTTAATTTTACTCTAGAGTTAGTCTTTTCCTAACTCCTTATCTTCTTCTAAGGAGTTAGTTACTACTTAGTAGTTATTTATAACCTCGTAGTATATTATTTCTTCTTTTAAGGTTTTTATTTTTATAACCCTAGGTAGCTAGTCCTCTTTATTAGAGTAGCGCTAGGTAATATAACTTCTAGCTCTATAAGTATAATAGGTATAGGGGTCCCTTATACCCTTCTAAAGTTATTAATATTATACTAGGGAGGTACCTAAGGAGGATCTAGAGTTTTAGTAGTTATAGTATCTTACTTCCTTAACTTATAAGATATATACTACTCTAGCTATATAGGTATCCCCCTTAGTATCCTTAGTAATAAGTTTCTAGTAGGTTACTAAGTAGTTACTAGTAACTTTCTAGCGCTTTACCTTCTATATAATACTCTAGACCTTTAAGAGCTAGCTATTATAATTAGCTAGTAGGTTAATAGTAATTAGCTAATCTCTTAGCTTAGGGATAAGGGAGGCCTCTAGAAGTAAGATCTAGACTTAGCTAGGCTAGTTTATATTACTTATATTAGCTAGTATCTACTTAAATCTTAGTAAGAAAGTTACTAGGGATTTATTCTCTTTTTACTAGAGGGTTTATAGTTAGGTTATAGCTTATAATTAGATATTTAGGTCCTTATATATCTAATCTAGGTAAGCTATAAAGTCCTTAGGGTTATATTTCCCCCTGCCCCCCCTAGCTCTATAGAAGGTAGAGACTACTTACTAAGCTATAATATCTAAGTAGGAGTTAATAAGGTATTATACCTCTATATCTATAGTATAGAGCGCCTTATTTATAGCAATCTTATACCTTATTTACTATACCTAGGTAGTATATTCCTTCTACTTATTTAAAAGCTTTAGGGGTAGGGGTAGTAGCTTCTAGTATATTATGCTAGGTATTACTAGTACCTTACTAATAGTATTTATAGGGGTCTGCGTAGCTACGTATTAGCTATTCCCCTACTTAACCTCCTATAACTATTACTAGAGGGACTCTATTACTACTATTAAATTAGCTTATAATAGCTTATCTTAAGTTTTAGCTATATTACTATTAACTATCTTACTAACTAGTAGGGAGTAGCGCTTAACCTATTATTATTATTATAATAATAAGCTTAAATATATAAGGGGTTAGACCTAAGTTTATTTAATATAAGGTCGCTATAATACTATTTATTTAAGCTAAAGAGGAAAAAGGGGAAGTTTTCCTCTCTAGTAGAGATTTCGCTAGTCTATAGGAATAACTAGGTAGGCCTCGGGTAGGCCCTAGGTAGCTCCTTAAGGTAGTAAACCTAGGCAGAAGCCTAGGTAGGCTTAACCTAGGCGTAGCCTGTAATATCTACTATATTAATATTTATAACTACTAGCTATACTAAGAGGTTAATAAGGGATATATTACAGTTATTTATACCCATTTAGTAGAGCTAATAGTAGATAGCCTTATTAAAGCCGTCTTATAATAGTCTTACGAGAGGTTTATTATATTATTAGGCCTTATTAATAAGTTATATCTAGTTATAGCGACCTAGAAGATAGAGGAGTAGCGAGAGGCTACTATTACTACTAGTAGCGCGAGACCTAGAGTAGGGTAAATCTAATATATATAACTAAAGGGGCGCCTTATTACTACTAATTACTATTGATTTAACTTATTAAATACTATTATAACTATAACCTTATACCTTCTCTTACTAATATTATAACTCTAATCGAATAGTATTTAGGTAAATAGTAATAATTTATTTTATAAATAGTATATGCTTCTAAAGCTATAGCCTAGGGGAAACGCTCCATATTTAAGAGGTTACTAGCCTACTTACCTAGTTAATAAGAGTAGAGCTTTTACTAGGAACTATACCTTATAGTTAAATACTATATGAAGTTATTACTAATATAAAAAGTAAGAGATTATATAGCTAACTAAGCCCTGTAAGTATAACTATCTCTAGTCCTCTTTACTATTTCTTGTAATATATAATAACCCCTTCTCTAAGCTAATAAAGCCCCTAAAGGGTAGTAATAATAATACCTTATTATCAGTAAGAATACCCTATTAAGATGCCTTTAAGAGGTAGGGGTAAATAGAGGATATTATAATACCTATATACTAATAATCGAGATTATCTCTATAATATTATAATAAGGGATTAACCTAGCTATTAACTATAAAAGGTAAGATATATAACTCCTTAAAAGCCTCTCCTCCTTAGTAATCTAACTCTACTAAGACCGCCTTATTATTATAAAGCTTTAGGTAAAGAAGCTTATAATATAAGAGAATAGGGGATAAAGGGAAGTGCTAGTAATACCTCGAGCTACTGAATTACTACCTAAAGAACTTTATAATATTATAAGGATAAAGGTAGAGGATAATAGTAAAGTGATAATCCCTAGAACGTTATAAATACCCTTAACTATACCCTTATAGGTATTACTATTAAAGAGGCTAAGGCTAACCTCCTAGATAGCTTACTAACTAATAAACTTAAGGATATAAAGAAAGTACTATAAGGGATTATTATAAGTAATATTAAGCGCTTATAATATAGGTATATAAGAGCGTTTAAGATAATTAAAGCGAAGTATTAGATAACTTTAAATATACTAGATTTAAGCGATTTAGTATTAATTAGTAAAATTAGCTAGTTATATTATATTATATTAAAATAAAGGGGCGTATTAAATTAACCCCCTAGGTGCGCGTAATAGAGTATAATATATGTATAAAAGTAGCGCGAAATCTAGCTAAATCGAGCGATATCTATACTAGCTAGTTTTCGCTATAAATTAGCTATAAATTCCGCCCGGATCTATATATAGAGTTTTTATAATAGTTATATATTAACTTTTAGTTACTTTTGCACCCTATAATATATAATTCCATAAGATGCTATTAGCCGTAGCACTATGCCTAGCGGGCCTGCTCCTTTATAGAGAGCCTCTATAGATTAGAGAAAGCTATATATTATATCTAATAACTCTTTATATAATTTTTTAGTATTAATTATAGTATATCCTATTTAAATGTAGCTTATTTTATACTAATACTATATATAATAGCTTTAAGAGCCTAATTAATATTATCTTTAATATATAGAGGCATCTTAATTAAAAGAATATTTATATATAAAATAATAGCAATTTAAGTAAAATTAGTAGAGTTATAGAAGATTAAAGTTAGTAGTTATTATAGCGGTGAGGTATTTTTGGGGGTGACTAAATATGGGGGGTGGCTAAAAGTGGGTGACGGACGTTAATACCTGAGTCAACCGCATATAACGCTATTAGAGATGCTGTGAATGTCTATCAGGGAATACTAGCAGCAATGCTACATACTGAGTAAATCGAAAAGGGCACTGCCAGGTATTTACTAGCTGCTATTCATCATCAGTTGAATTGACCCCCCTAAAAACACAGACAGCGTGCTCAATCTGGCTTCTCCCTCCTTCCTGCCCACATCTTCTCACCCCATACTCAGCAGCATCGAACATCTCCCGTGTTACCCACTCCACAAGAAACCCCAAACGTTGAGCGACAGTTCCGAAAGATTTGGTAATCCCCCTGCTGGTGGCTTGACTCGTCGATGCACTGCCAATATCACAGTCAGTCCCTTTGGCCGCCAGAATTACATACGGGGAGGAATTACGCAGTATTCAAACGTTCCAGACTCGCATCCGCCTATGATCTCGCCGGTGCCGTGGTTGCACCATGAGTTACTCGTGTCGGCGAGAGTCGACGACGCGAAAAGCGCCGTGGCGATGGAGAAGACGGTGGAGACTTTCATTATGGTTTGACTCTTATCGAGAATAATGATGATCGTGGTGGTGATAAACTTGATGGGAAGGAGCTGTTAGTGGTCACTTAACCTGCTTTATATATGTCAAGCCGTCCGGGAGGACCGGGTCATACTTACTAGAAACGCCGTAGAAATCCCAAGACTAGGGACGCAAGCACGGCAACTTCTATCGTCGAGGGCACCAAGGGCTATCTCCAGAGCTGATGACTCCAATTTGTGGAACACCAATGTGTGGAATCTTTTAGAGCTGGAAGTACATGTCCTTGCCCCTGATAATCCAGCACCCTGTTTCACCCCCTCCTCCCTCCCCTAAGAGGGTCGTCAAACTGGCGGTTCTTTTGATGCTTAGGGCAATTCATCGCAAGAAGGGTATTGATAAGATATAGGCGTTAAGGCATCTTAGCGGCTTAGTTTAGATTAATTAGAGATACCTATAGTTTTATAACTATACTTAAGCACTTTAAAGATTTATTTTATAGCCTTAGATTATTTATTAAGGTTTATAGTATCCTGTAGCTTATTCTAAGTCATCTAATTTAAGGTTCTAATTCAAACTATTAAGGAAGTTAGTAGCTACTACTATGTTTTTATTTATGGCCTCTGGCTACTGCATAGTGATTTTACCTGCTTAAGTGTAATAGACCTTCTAACTCCGCGCCTTCTGATAATACATAGCCTTTAGTTATATAATTATAACTTTCCTAACTATAGCTATACTTATACGTGCCTATAGCCTCACGATCTTTAAGTTTATATTAATAATAACGTGGTTTTTAATTGTTTAATAGACTATGAAACTATCGACTTATCCTCTTACGCACTACCCGCGCTGCTATTAAATACCGCCTCTATTACCGCTTCGTCCGCTAGTTATTACTATCTTTATCCTCTTGTTCGATCGGGTTAGCTAACGCCTTCGTAGCTATGCTATTATTAGTAATACTTTCTATATATTAAAGCAGTTAGTATAAGCTATACTTACTAACGTTCCCCTAAGGGGCCTAGGCTACCTCTACCTTAATAATATAGAGGACTTACTCGAAGAAGGGCTACTCTATAAGGTATATAATAACCCGCTTAGCTTCTACTACTAAGTCTACTTACTTAGCTATAATATAATAATAAGTATCCCCTTTAGAGGTATTAATAAGAGCCCTCTTAAGGGCTATACTAATAATATACTCTCTATATATAATAGAGTAGTTAAAGAAGGAGCAGGTTTTATTAATTATATTAATACTAAACTCTCTAGTAAGCTCTCGCGCGTTATTAGTATTAAAGGGTATACCTCGCGCAGGCTTAGTATTTTTATATATAGGGTCTAGTGCTAATATAGTTAAGGATTTATTATAGGTTATAGGTATGCCTAGGACTTTATATAGGATAAGGATAAGGAAGAGGGAGAGGCATAAGGCCCTGCTTATAGTAGTAGAGCTTCTTATACTTCTAGCTATAGGAACCTCTTAGGAAAGACCTCTTTAGTTAAGGAGTTACCTCTTATATAATAATATTTATAATATCTTATTAGAAGGTTAACCTTTTAGGTTAAGGAGTTATCTTATATAATACCTTTTACCTTTAGTACTTTACTAAAAGGTCGACCTTTTAAGTTAAGGAGTTATCTTATATAGTAGCTTTCGTAGTACCTTACTAGAAGGTTTAGCAAGGGCGATTCTAAGCTACGAGAGCCTTAGTAGCCCGTTTAGCTCTAATATAATTAGCCCTAGTATAGCGCGCGTCTAACTTTATAATATTTAAAGGGTTTGCTTATAAGTAATAGGAATATATATAGTTCCTATATTATTTTCCTTGATTAATAGAGGGTATAGGTTAAAATACCTATATAGTATTTCCCGAATTATACTTATAAACTAGGTGAATTTGTTATAGTCTTTATATAAAGGGGCTGCGGCGTAATTCCGAACTTAATAACTCTTAACTAATAATGATTTACTAATATTCCTTATTAAAAGTAAGTTATATACTAAGGAAGTTATTAGGTACCCTAAAGTTATTAACCTTAATCTTATTACTTATATACTTATATATAGCATTAAGAGCTACTTCTAGTCTATATATTAGAATATGATTAATATATATAGCTATTATAATATTAAAAGTCTTATTATAATAAGTCGTATTATTTCAATATAGTAATTTAAATCCCGCTTTTAGAGGATCTCTTATAACTTCTTCTATTATTACCTCCTACTTTACTATAACCTATATAGAGCCTTATAAAGTCTAATAACCTATTCCTAGTCTACTTTATATTTATATAAAGCTACTAACTTAGTATATTATAAGTTTATAAAGAACTTATTAATTAATAGGAAAGGTATTATATATACTACCCCCTCTAGCTCGCTATTTAAGTACGCGCTAATAAAGTCTTATTATTATATAAGATACCCCTTCTTATATATATATACTAGTAGGATCTACCACGACGCTATTCCTAACGTTAAAGTATATATCTAGGTAAAGCTGCGCGTAGAGACTTATAGGAAGCCTCTTATTATAGTCTACGCCTTATACTTTATAAGTAAACTATAAGCCTTCTTATATTTCTATACCTACTTAGCTAATAGGTAGAGGCCTTTAAATACCTCCTCCTTATAAATAAACTATTTAACTCCCTTCTTAAGTAAGGTATAGATTTTATTAAACGCTATCTCTACCTATAACTTCTAATTATTTATAAGTTTATTCTATACTTCTATAATAGTTATTAGGTCTAGGTAAGGCTATAGAGATAACTCTAATTCGCCTCCTCGAAGCGGGTCTTACATAAAAGCTATAGTATAAGTAAACGCTACTTATTTCTCCTCTAGAGAGTTAGTCTCTCTAATTCATTAATATACTTACTATATCTACTCTATAATATTATAAGTATAGCGTTATAACTATAAGCTCTAACTAGGTAGTGATATCTACTAGTTTTCTACTAGCTTTATTATAAGTTAATAGAAACTAATATTAGAGTAATTAATAATCTTATCCCGCTCTAGTATTTATATCCTATATACTTAGTCTCTATAATAACTAATAAAGATACCCTTTTTAACCTATATAGCGATCTTCTCGCTCTTTACTTATACCTTAGGATCGATATAAGTAAAATATATACTTCTAATAGCTCTTAGCTAACTTATATTAGGAATATAATCTCCTCCTAGGGCTAATAATTTATTATAGAGCGCCTAAATAACTATCCTACCTAATACTATTATAATAAAAGAGTAGTTTATAATATAAACTACTACTATAAGTAGAAATAGCTATAGCTCTGCTAGGACCTCGAGATTAATACTTAAAGCGCGCGCCTTATTAAGTATAACTCGGATTATACGCTCTATAATACTATTCTATTTATATATATATATAATAGCGAAGACTCTTCCTTTCTCTTATTAATTTATAATATACCTTCGAGGTATATTACTATAAACTCCCCCGCGTTATCTATATAAATAACCTTTGTTATTATATTAAAAGCGTTCTTCTATTCTTAGAGATATATTAATAGTTAGCGCGCTAGCCTATTCTTTACATCTATAAAGATAATTACCTAGAAGCGCGTCTTATTATCTATAACTAATAAGAAGTATTTAAAGTACTTTACTAGCTTTATATCTTTAATATCTATATAAAGAACGTCTCCTACCCTCTCTATATATTACCTAAGCGTATATAGTAAGTATTATAGACTCTTTAAGAGATTATATTTCTTTTATAGCTATATGATTACTAATTTAGGGGTAATTATATATCCCTTTATTATTTTAATAATCTTCTTTATCTCTCTAAAGCCTAGGTACCCTAGCTTTTAGTATTAGAGCTTAGATTTAATCATCTACTATATAATATATGTAACCCGCGCGCTTAAATCTTATTTATAGGTAATATTAAAGTTAAAACCTCGCTATTAAATACTAAGCGTTATAAACGCCTACGTATTAATACTTACTAGTTAGTTCCTATTAAGGTAACCTCTACTAAGGTATAGTTATGTACTACTAAATATATTAACTAGAAAGGTTAGTATATATATAACGTCTTATAGCTATATTAATTCCCTATTATTAAAGCATATGGTAATTATATCTATATACCTGGAGTAGATATTACCTCCTCCTATAGAAATCGTATATAGAGTTATGAATAGCGCGTACTTATTATTATTATACTATAATAAGTTATTAATTATATATATATTTACGCCTATATCCTATAGCTAAATACTATTATTATATTTAACTATCCTTAGAATAGAATCCTCTCATCTAGTCTCTATAGGGTTATCTTCCCGCGCTAGGTATCCTATAAGGTCGTCCTAAGCCGCCTAGAAGTTATTTAAATCTATAAACGTATAGTAAACATACTCTAATACCTTCTAGCCCTCTTTTATAGACTCCTTCCTAAGTATATCCGTCTTCTTATTATTATTTAATAAAGTTAATAATTCCTTATCCCTAGGATTATAATTAAGATAATAATGCTATATAGTATTAGTATACTTATAACTAAAATAACTATAGCTTTACTAGTCCTTCTTAGGCTCTGTTTTATATCCCCCTTAGTTATCTTATTTACTTAAGTTATAAGTATAGCCTTTATCTTACTAGTTACGCGAGCCTCGTCCTATAGATCTACTATAAGTACCTTAACTAACTTAATAATATCTTTGTAATACTTTAATTATTAGTATATAGCTTAGTCGTAGTACTAGTTCCCTACTCCTTACATAAACGCTTAAATAATATCTTTATGAGAGATAATACTACTTACTTATTAATATCTATATTATAATTTATTAAACTTTAATATATATATTATTAGGTCGCTCTTTATAAGCTTTAATATATATATCTTATCCTATAATTAGCCTCGTAATATAATACTAGCGCTAGTATATGTCTATAAAAGAGTTTCTTATATCTTAGAGCTACTCTAAATATACGCTATAAGTAATAGTAATCCTTTTATAATATTATTATATATCTTAGCTACTATATAGAGATCCTCTATATAGGTTAAATTATTCCTAAGAGCAACTCTATATACTACAAATACTATTAATACTTATATTAACCATATAATCTAATTTATAAATCCCTTTAAGTAGTAATCCTTTAGGAACTTTATTTAGAAGTCCTTAAAGCGGTTTATACCTAGCTTAGGTATAGTAATAAGCTTTCTAATTAGTAGAGTATTTATTATTATAACATCTAAGCTAACCTCCTATGCTCTAAAGTGCGAATAAGCTAGGCTTACTAGGGTAGTTATTAGTAGTAGTATTATTAGAGATAAAGTATCTCTATTATTATTATTAACCTTAGGTAGCGCTAGGGTTATTCTATGTACCTCTTATAACTATATCTAAAAAGTCTTATTCTCTTTAAGCTTCTTCTATTAAGCTAATTATAGCTTTATAATCTTATACTAAAGATCTATAATAGCTTCGTCTTAAAGCCTTATTACTCTAATATCTTATTATATAATTACTATAACTATTAGTAACTCTATAGGCTTCTTAGAAATATATTAAGTCTATATAGTATATATATTATATTAGATAATTATATAGTAGCGAATTCGCTATTCTAATAACTATTATAATAAGCGATTTAGATTTATAATAATATATAAGTCATAAGGTTATACTATTATATAATAATAAGGATCCTATAAGTAATTAAGGGTTAGAAACCGGGGTTAAATAAGTATATTATTTATAGTTATATAAACGAAGCTATTCTTATACCTAGAACCTACGCTCCTATTATATACCTTTATATATAACTAAGCCCTTATCTTACGTATAACGCCTCTAAACCGTATATAGCCTAATATTACGCCGCGCGCAGCCCGCCTATTGCGATACGGCGCCGTTTGCGGTCGTAACAGGAGGGAAGGGAGGTGAGGTCCAGCAAGGTATCCCAGATCGCCTGCAGCCGACCTGCCCGGGCGGTGGCTGTGGCGTGGGTTCTGCTTGTGGACCACTCCAACCCCATGCCTAGCGGCGCGCAGTCGCCCGCTGCTGTTAGGCATGCTGCTCTCGGTACTCCGCGGGAGGCCCCGGTGCGCTGGACCTAGTTTACATGCAAGAATTAGCATATGTTCTAGGTGACATAAGTAGTAATAGTGGAATAGGACACAAGAGCTCTTTAGGGGTTCCCAGCGTTCTCAGCATTTAAGTTTTACGGTCAGCTATCCGACAGTAGGGTCTGCTAACAGAAGTTGGGGATTGTCGCTTATAATCAGATATCATGTCAAACGGGGTGGTAGGCCCACACGGCACGGAGGGCGCTTAGTCAGATCGCTCCGTGGCCGTTAAAGGGCCGCCGCAGCGCGCGGGCCTTAGGCCGAGAACAAGCAGAGTACACATCACAGCGGTCCCTACGAATATTCAAACAGAGGCAACCCCCGTTTATACCTCACTAGGGCTTAAGGCCACCCTTTCTTGCCCTCCTGAACTTGCCCTCCCTAGGGCTGCCCTTCATCATCTCCTCGCAGCGCGGTCAGGCTATGGGGACTGTGAATAGTATTGTCACAAAGGCAGATAGTTTTACATATAGGAACATGAACATAGGACGTCTACTTGAGTGACACGTCGGTGATGTTACCCAAAATCTCCAGCCAATGTATGTTCTTCCATGCTAATCACTACTTTCTGTATCCCCTTCACTATCACTTAGAATAAGGATATGTGTGGTGCAAGGGGCTGGCCCCTAGCAGGGTTCCGAAGGTGCAAATACACCCCCGTGCTTTTTTGGGTTTATATAACGCAAAGCACTGCTTTTTTAGGCTAAAGTAAGCAAATTTTACTTACTATAGTAATCTCTATATAAACTAAAATTAATTAGCTCTAAACGAACTCTAAGTTAAGGGCTAGGGCTTCTTCTATATAATACTTAAGAAAATCCCTCTCGAATTATACTAACTCCTCCTCTATAAGAGACTCCTATATTACCTATAGTATTAGCTATAAATATCCCCCCTCTTAAGCTTATAAATATTTAAGTACTTAACTATTTATAAATATAAATATAAGCCTATTAGTAATCACTAGAGCTAATTAATTACGAGTTAAACTATATATAAAATTAAGTGCTAAAAAGCTTCTCTCTAATAGGATTAATATAGTAATATAGCATAGTATTTATAGCACTAATAGGGCTAGTTTGAACTTCTAGACTTATATATACTTCTATACTATAAGAGGGCTCTACGCGGGTACTTAAAAGGGGGTTATTAGGTTAAATAATAGGCCTATAACTACATATAGGTCGAGGATCTTAATATAGCAGGCGTTATAGTAAGCGGTATTTAGGCTAAATCTCTCTAGCTAATTACACATAACCTACTTATTATTACTAAATATACATAATATATTAGTAAGTAGGAGGGTAGTAGTAATAACGTTGATTTTAGTTACTTATTTAGCTTAGCAGGCGTTAAATACTCTAAATATCTCTGCTTAGTTAACTTAGTACGTATTAGTAGCGTAGCAGGCCTTATAATAGTATTAAATACCCTCCTAATAGGTAAGTATATAACTAGTATCGGATTAATTAGATTCCGAAGTCTTAATAGCCTTACTAATAGGCTTAAGTAGGTTAATAAGAATGCTTATGCGGAGCTAGAAAAATTGATTACTAATAATATTAATTAGTATAGTAATACTACTAGGGTTACTATCCCTTATAATAGAGTCTCGCTAGCTAGTAATATTATTAAGGTAGATATAGTTAAAGAGGGTACCCCTTAAATAGAATATTAATAATAAATAACGCTCTATATTTCCCTATTAAGTAAAAGAGGAAGTAAGTAGGGCTTTAAGCTTATTATAAATAATAACTTAAGCTTACTAGAGGTAAGCTAACTATAACTTCGAGTTATAGAAGTAACTAATAATATTAATACCTTTTTAATAATTAGCTACTATATCGATAGCTTTATAATATTACTAATAAGAAGGTTTAGCCTATAGGAGTTATAGAGGATAGGAATAATATACTTAAGGCCTAGTTAATAAGTAATCTCTTAGTATAAAGCCCTTATTATATTATTTATATTAGTTATAAAGCTATTAATCTACTTAAAGTTAGGAATACCCTTAATAGTAGAGATCTCTTTAAGAATAGGAAGGAGCTCTTAGGTACTCTATGCTATATTATAAGAGTAGTTAGCAGTTTCCTATATATATTAGAAGAAGGTAGTACTACGTAGTATTATAATAGAGAAATTAATAATATAATTATTACTATTATCTTTAGAGCTATTAAAAGTTATATTAATATAGGGTAAAGCTTTAATAATAGCCTTAAATTTATAGTAATAGTAATTATAAATATAAAGTAAATATACCTCGCGGAGGCTATAAGATAACAGTAGCTTCTAGCTAGGTTAAAGGATAGTACTAAAGTTATAGGTCTAGTCGTTTTTATAAAAGGTAAGGGAGCGACTATTAGTAAAGATAGTAAGGTTAGCATAATAATTTAGCTAGTCTATTAGGTTATTAAAGTTATTACTAATTATAATTATAAGGGTAAATATAATAATTAGCTAGGTTTAGATTTGATATTAGAGGTAAATATTATAATAGTCGAGGTGCTTCTACTACTAAGAGATACTAATTATAATAACCTAGCTATAGTATTTATATTACTCTTTTTAGCTCTTATTATTATACTCGTAGTATAGGCGAAAAGACTACTTAATAATAATAGATTTAAGGCCTCGTAAAGCTATTATAATATTAGTAGTAATAATATAATAGGTATTATAAGAGGAAAAAAAGAGCCTAAAAGTTAGCCTAACAACGATTATTAGGTTAGGTTAGCCTTATGCTAGCTTAGTTAGGTAAGGTAGTAAGCAGTGCCCTACTTTTCCTGCTTTTTTTTAGCTAATATAAAAGCACTGCTTTTTTCAGAAAAAGCAGAAAATTCGGAATACTAGCCCCTAGGCTTATTCAACGTAGAGGTGCCGTCGATTGACTATTCTAAGCTGAAGAGGAAAAGGACTTTACTGAAATGGGCGCCTAGCAGCGGTGAAGCATACCGGGGCTAGGCGGTGTCCTACGGCAGGGTAGTGGGTCCGGTGGAGCCGGAGATCTCGGCCGGGCTCTAGCCCGTGACATGTGGTGTCTAGTCCCTGATGAGGAACGCGTCGGTGGAGGCTAAAGCGGTGCGTGCCATCTGAGTGTTTCAGCAGCTAAGTCGGGCTTCTGCGCCTTAACCACCTACCTCACAGCTTGACATATCAGTTCGTATTTCGGATTCTCGTCTTTTCCCGTGCTTTGTGTGTCAGGCTGGAGCAGACGAGACAGAAAGTGCGGGCTTTTTGTCCGAATCAGATTACTTTCATTTGACGCTGTCATAAATGACGGATTTCCCGTGAGTGGGAATGCATTTTCCCCAGTAGCATGGCCGTCTTGAATCAGCATCTTTCGTATAGTATAGGGGTAGGATATTCGGCACCCTATCCTAGCTATTCGGCACCCCATCCTGGCTATTCAGCACCCTATCCTAGCTATTCGGCACCCTATCCTAGCTATTCGGCACCCTATCCTGGCTATTCGGCACCCTATCCTAGCTATTCGGCACCCTATCCTGGCTATTCGGCACCCTATCCTAGCTATTTAGCACCCTATCCTAGCTGTTTAGTACCCCTCTAGCTATAGCTAAGTAGGCGCGTGCCACGTAGGCCTCCGACGACTAGCGAAAATAGTAGTCGACTTATTAGGTAGAGGTAGTAAGAACCCTCCTCTTAGCGCTATTATAATGCGCTATATAAGTATAAGTCTAAACCTCGTAGTTACCCTTTAAATAGAGCGATAATACTATGAATCTAGCCTTATATATAATCTTATTAAGGGCGGTATAGGTATTACTACTTAACTTTAGTTATAATAATAATAGTAGGGGAGTAGGTATATTTATTATTATTATTAGTTAATAAGGCGTACTTAATCTTAACTTAGGATATTGAATATAATAATAAGTAGACTTTAAATAACCTTAAATATTAGTAAGACTAGTACTATCTTTTTTAATAGGGCGCGCCTATAAAAGTCTAATTACAGAGGTTAGAGATAGGCTATAGCTAGAGGGGTGCTGAATATCCTACCCCTTAGTATATATGTTAACTTGTGTTTGGACTCATGCTAGTTACTAGAGCCGACTCCATTCCACGCGGACCTAGCCACGCGTAGAGAGTATAGAGATCGTTCCTGCATCCATATGATGTTTCCCATGGAGAATTATGATTTACATTATTGCTTTGAGCCTCACGGTGAGCACATGGCTATCCAAGCGACCTTTCGGAGTGTGTTATGGCGCTGTCTTTGGTCCTATCAAAGAACCAAAAAGAACAATTCGCGCACTTATGTTATATGTTCGGACGCTGGTGGCGCCTTTAGTATCACGTAATCGTTGAAAAGTTTGCTCCTATTCGACCAGCGCCAAGGCGGGCCTAATCTTCTTGAAGGCTTGTTGGTGGGACATCATACGAGTCCAAAAACCATTCCTTTCATATAATCCTTACCACATCGAACCATTAGGTTATACGATATCGCCAAACTATAGCTCTCCACCTAAGGCTAGACGTTCCGGTTAGTCTAAAAAACCCTAGCCGAGCTCTACTTATAAAGAGCTAGGCTCTATAATAAAACGATAAATAATTATAGAACTACCTGAGGTAGGTAAATAAATATCTCTATATATATAAAGCTAGGTATAATATAACTAGAGAAACTAATTATATAAGTAGGGCTTACTAAGGGAGAAAGTTTACTTAAGTAAGTAACCTACCCTATATTATATAATAACCCCTAGTTTAAAATCAAATAAATCAAATAAATCAAATAAATCAAATAAATCAAATAAATCAAATAAATCAAATAAATCAAATAAATCAAATAAATCAAATAAATCAAATACATTAAATAAATCAAATACATTAAATAAATCAAATACATTAAATAAATCAAATACATTAAATAAATCAAATACATTAAATAAATCAAATACATTAAATATATTAAATATATCTATTAGTTTCATAAATACCGGTATTAGAAGAGAACGAGAGTAGGCATAATAAAGTCTGAATAGTTAATAATATTAATATAGGAATATTCGCCTACCTATGTAGTAGGTAGGAGACTCCTACTCGCTCGGTAGGTTAGATCTAGCTTCGGATCCGTGGCCTAGGTTAGAATAACTAGGACCTAGCGAGTAGTTATATAACCTATTATATAACCTACCTTATTAGCCTTCCTATATTATTCCTACCTCGCTAGCTACCTTCGAACCTAACTTAATATTATTAATAATATTTAGACTTTACTATACCTACCCTTATTCTCTTCTAATATCAGTATTTATATATCACGAATAGCAAATAGGCGAAGGTTAGCATACTTCAATTGCGCTATATTAAGTAGATTCTATGTTAAAGAAGGGAAAGGTCTAACTATAGGATAGTATAGCCCTAGAAGGCTAAAGGGTTACTTAGTAATTATATAACCTGAAATTTAAGTAGGTCTAACCTAGCGCTATAATATTACACCCCTGTAGTAATTAACTTGTTATAATATAAATATTCCCCTAAATAATATCCCTCTTCCTTTTTTCCTTATACTTACGCTAGGGCGTTATTATTATCCGTTATAGTAGGGTCTTTATCTTAGGTAGTAGCTAAAAGCTAAGCTAAAAAGTATTTTAGTAGTCCTATAGTAGCTAGGTTAGTAGTATAGAAGTCCTATAGCGCTACTAGAGCGTGCTTAAAACTCTTAGCGTTATACTAAGTAGGATCGTAGTTATATCCCCTCTAGTTAGTATAATACTATAGCTATCCTTAGTATAACTAGCTAGTAGTTATCTATATAACTTTATATTCTAGCTTATTATTAAACTTAATAATAGGTAGGGGGGCCTCGAATTAACCTAATAGAGGGTTTATAATAGCCTTTTAAAGCTTATTAAAATAGAATACTAAGTAATAGTTATATTCCTTTAGTAGGTCTAGTACCTAAGTCCCCCTAGGGCTAATAGCTTTAATTAGCTATAAGCTATTTTATAGTATTAATAGCTTTAAAGAGTCTTTTTAGTGCTATCCCTCTATTAATATATAGATAGAGTCCCTTATAGCTAGGTTGTTAGGCTAGTAGTAGTAGTTAATACCTTAGGTATAGTATTATTAAGCTATAGCTATATTTTCTTTAGTAATATCCTAGGTATTATAGAGGTTTTATATAAGCTACTAGGTATTACTTTAGTTAATTTTCTCCTTTATAGTTAAGAACTTTTATATATACTAGTCCTAGTTAACGCTTATCTATAGTAGGTATCCCTATTTAATCCTAAATAATATAAGCCTTATAGTTTTATTTAGTAATATTACTTAAGCGAAGTCTATAGCAGGGAGTTTTTCACTCTAGGTATCCTAGAACTAGTTTATCTATAGGTATAAGTATTAGTTTAGGTGCTAGTTAAGAATTTCTATCTATCGATTAGAGAGAGTAACACGCTAAATAATCCATACAGGTTAGCCCCCCTATGGATAGTTTCTATATAACTTACTATACTTAACCATATAGTTATACTATATATCTTATAGAGCTCGTTCTAGAAGTTAGAAGTAAACTAAGGGCTCCTAGTAAATATAATTATAATAGGGAGGCCTCTGGCCACTGCATAGTGATTTTACCTGCTTAAGTGCAACAGACCTTCTAACTCCGCGCCTCCTGACAATACACAGCCACCTTGCTAGAAGGTCGACCTTTTGGGTTGAGGAATTATCTCGTATAGTGGCTTTTACCTTTAGCACCTTGCTAGAAGGTCGACCTTTGGAGTTAAGGAGTTATCCTATATAGTAGCTTTTATAGTACCTTACTAGAAGGTTTAGCGAGGGCGTTTCCAGGCTATAAGAGCCTTAGTAGCCTATTCGGCTCTAATATAATTAGCCCTAGTATAGCGCGTATCTAACTTTATATAATAATACTTAGAGGGTTTACTTATAAGTAGTAGGAGTATATAGGGTTCTTATATTATTTTCTTTAACTAATAGAGGGTATAAGTTAAAATACTTATATAGTATTTCCCGAATTATACCTGCGAACTAGGTGAATTTGTTATAGTCTTTTGATAAAGGGGCTGCGGCGTAATTCCGAACTCGAACTCGATAATTATAATAGGGAAACTAATATACTAGAAGATATAGGTATAGTATAGCTAGGCGAGGTCCTATATTATAATAATCTTATAATAGGGGAGGTAAACTATCTTTTTTAATAAGTAGTATGTTACTATAAATATATTATTATACCTATAGTAGTTAGATAGGTAGAATATAAAATCTATTGTAACGTGCTCCTAGGGGTAATCTAGTATTAGTAAGGGGTTTAACTCGCCTAGAGGCTTATCCCTTAGCTTCTAAGCTTAGTAGTAAGTATAGTAATTATTAATATACTACTTAATATTAGTAGTTAGGCAGGGCTAGTAGTAGTATTCCTGTAGAAGTTTTATAGTTTTATTTTAACATAGGTATACTATAAGCCTTTAAATATAGGCTTTATAAATTAACTTTATATATAAGTCCTCTTTTCCTAGTATTATAAGCTTTCGATGTATTATTAGGAGTCTATCTCTTATCCTCTATTGCTCCTTTTTAATAGTAATAAGTATTTCTAGCGCTTTAAGCGATAATATATTAGGTTTATAGTTTAACTAAAGGATCTATTTAACTAAGAGGTAGCTTTTTAGCTTATCCTCTAGCTCTAGGGTATTAATAGTAGCTATAGAGCTACTTAGGGTAGCCTCTAGTAGTTAGTATTACTTATTTATAACCCCTAGGGATAGGTAGTTAGGTAGTAGTAATACCTAAGTATGGTCTAACTTATAGATAGCTAATTAGGTCTAGAGGTCCTTATTCTTCTATAAGAGGGTATTAGCTAGTATATTTTTATACCCCGGGTAGTACTAGATATATAAATTAAAACTAGCTAAAATACCTAACTAGTAAGCTTAGTAGATATTTAGAAGTTTTTTAGTTATGAAATAGAGTAGTAGTTAGTAATCTATAACAACCTTAAAATACTAGGTAATTATAGAGAGTTTAGCCCTCTATTCTTCTAGCGCTAGAATAATTACTATTATCTTATAGTTATAAATAGGGTAGTTTATCTCTATTAGTAATATAGTCTTTAAGAAATAGGCTAAAGGGTGCTATAAGCTATTATTAGGTTATTACTGGAGGAGGGTAGTAGTATAAATAGATTTAGAGGTATCTAGCTTAACTTAAGTTAATAACTTAGGCTTCTAGTAGTATAAGATAAGGGCTAATATTAAGGCCTCTTTTAGCGTTATAAATACTACTATATAGTTATTATTAAAGTTAAAATAAGTATATTTAGCTATAAGCTTAGTAAGTAGTCGAGCGATCTTTCTATAATTTATAATAAATTAGTAGTAGAAGTTATAAAACCCTAGGACGGACTAAATACTACGCACTTTAATTAGTAGCTCCTAGTCTTTTACTATAGAAACCTTCTCAGGGTTAGGGCTAATCCCTTTAGTTATAATAATAAACCTAAGGTAGCGCGTTATAGTTATACTAAATTTATACTTCTTAATATTAGCCTAAAGCCCTACTTAGTATAGCTTATTAAGGACCTTCTAAATATACTCTTTATACTAGAGGGGGTCCTCTAAGTAAACGAGGATATTATCTATATATATTATATAGAAACTATCTAGGTATTCTATAAGCGTGTTATTTGTATATTATTAGTATATCGCTAGGCTATTATAGAGCCTAAAGGATAGAACCTTATACTTATAGGAGCTATAGTAGGTTTAGAATATTATGAAGTCCTCTAAGTTAGAGTAGATATAAATTTAATAAAACGCCTAGTAGATATTAAGTTTTATAAATACTTTAGCTTAGCTAATTTAGCTTAGTATCTTATTAATTAGGAGTAATAAGTACTAATCCTTCTTAATAAACCTATTTAGCTTTTAGAAGTTAATATAGAACCTTTGGTAGCTATTAGCCTTTTAAATAAATAGTATTAGGGATATAAATGGAGTACTACCTAGCGCTATAAAGCCTGTCTTTAAGTTCTTAAGGAGGTATTATTAAGTAGCCTCAAGTTCTAATAATAACTACTTATATAATAGGTATGAAGTTAGCTACTCCTTTATAGCTAGCTTTAGTTTAATTTAGTAGTTATAAGGGTAATAGGGAGGTAATATGTTACTAGTAGTCTTACTAAAGTAATCTTTTTAATCCTAGAGGTATAGTAGGAGCCTCTTATTAATTAGGCGTTAGTCTTTAGCTTTATTAACTTCTAGTAGGCTTATAGCTTTTTCTTCTTCTTTGTACTTATTAGTAATTATTAGGTTCAGCTTATATAGTAATATAGAGCCTAATTTAATATTAGTATACTTTAGGTTCCTCTTAAACCCTATAGCGCTAATAAGCGCTATATTAAGGTCCTTCCTTGCTTATTAAGCGTCGGGGCTAGGGGGTTTAGGCTTCTAATATAGTATAGGCTAGGTCTACTTAGCTATTAGCGCTCCCTTTAACGCTATAGTTATTTCTTTATAAGTTATTATTATATCCTAAGCCCTTAGGTGCGTAGGTTTACTATAGGATCTTTATAGGGGTCTTAATCCTCTCTATAGCCCTTTATATATTATATAGCTATTCCTTAGCTGTAAATATAGCTTACTAGCATTCTATATTAAGTTAATACTTAATATTGATTTTAGTAGGTTAAAGGAGGTCCTTAGTATCTTATATAATTATTGAAGAGAGGTCTTAGGCTATAGGGGTATTACTTAGCTAACATAAGCACTAATAGCGTATATCTAGGCTAATATTATAGTAATTAAACTATAGGTAGCTAAGGATAAGGTTATACCTCCCTATATTAAGTTAGAGGAGGGGTATTTATATTAATTCTTAGCGGTCTACTTATATATGAGTTATCTATATCTTAGTTACTATATCTAATAGCTCGCTATTAAACCTAGTAGCTAGGATAGGGCGCTATAACTTATTATATTTAATATACTAAATATCCCTTAGTAAGGGGGTTATATAGGTATTTATAAAAGTATAGCTAGTTACTCTAGTATTAAGAAAGGCTTTAAGATAAATACTATATCTATTATAAACTAGAACTAACTCTTTCTCTAGTAGTTTCTTACTAACTAGGGAGCGCTAGCTATAGCTAGCTCTAAGGAGAATACTTCTATTTATAAGGTTACGCTATAGGTAGAATAAATCTGGTTAGTAATACTATATGTTCTATTCTCTATACTAGGGAGCACTAGCTATTAGCTCTTCTCATAGGATATTAACTATAATATCTAGTATTTAATATTAGTAAATAGTATAGTAATCTCCTTATATAGTAGTCTCCTCTTAATATTCTATCTTTCATATACCCCTTACTCTTATTAGAGGTATATATACTAATAGAGATAATAAGGTATAGGAGGTAAGTATAGTATAGGCTATACTAAGGAGTAGCTATTTATCCTTATAGCTTAGATATTACTTAAAATCTATAGGTACCTTATAAAGAAGATAAATAAGGAGATCCTTTAAAGATTAAAAGTAATCCTTAATAACTATCTTACTAAAAGTAGTCCTTAATAACTACCTTATATTATATTTTAAAGTTTTATCTACTTAGTCTAGTTATAGCTAACTCTATCTAACTTTAATAAGGGTATAAATATACTAGTAAGTACCTATTCCTATTAGCTACTAGTTCCTATACTTATTAGAGGTATATATACTAATAGAGATAATAAGGGATAGGAGGTAAGTATACTATAGACTATATTAATAAGTAGCTTTTTACTTGTATAGCTTATACACTACTTAGAATCTATAGGTGCTTTATAGAGAAGTAGCGCTAGTAAGCTATATTTAAAGAAATAGACCTTCTTATTAGTATTTATTATAGGGATAATTACTAGATAAGTGAATAGAATAGTAGTCTTCTTATATAATACTCTCTTCTTAATATATAGTTTTTTATATACCTCCTGCTCTTATTAGATCTATATATACTAAAGGAAATAAAGAGAGATAGGAGATAAGTATACTATAGGTTATATTAATTAATAGCTTTTTATTTCTATAACTTATATATTACTTAGGATCTATAGGTATCTTATAAAGGGGTAGTATTAGTAAGCTATATCTACTTAAATTATATATCTCTAGGGATAGCTTTAAGGTCTAACTTAATAATAAAGGCTAGCTTATATACTACTTAAAATCTATAGATACCTTATAAAGAAGATAAGTAAGTAGGTCCTAGAAAGCCTAAAAGTAGTCCTTAATAATAAGGGCCTCGCGCTATATTCTAAGGTTTTATCTACTAAGTTTAGTTAAAGCTAACTCTATTTAATAGTAATAAGTGTATAAATATACTAGTAAGTACTTATTATATACTAAAAGAAATAGATCTCTTTATTAGGATTTATAGTAGGGATAATTACTAGATAAGTAAATAGTATAGTATACTCTTTATATAGTACTTTCTTCTTAATATATAGTCTTTTATATACCTCCTGCTCTTATTAGAGCTATATATACTAAGAGAGATAATAAAGAGTAGAAAGTAAGTATATTATAAGCTATACTAAGGAGTAGCTATTTAGCTTTATAGCTTATATATTACTTAGAATCTATAGGTACCTTATAAAGAAGATAAGTAAGGAGATCCTTTAAATATTAAAAGCGATCCTTAATAACTATATTACTTAAGGTAGTCTTTAATAACTACTTTATACTATATTTTAAAGTTTTATCTACTAAGTCTAGTTATAGCTAACTCTATCTAACCTTAATAAAGGTATAAATATACTAATAAGTACCTATTCCTACTAGCTACTAGCTAGAGCCCTACTATATATATAGGGCTTACTAATAAAGAGCTAATAAGAGCTAATAAGAGCTAATAAGAGCTAATAAGAGCTAATAAGAGCTAATAAGAGCTAATAAGAGCTAATAAGAGCTAATAAGAGCTAATAAGAGCTAATAAGAGCTAATAAGAGCTAATAAGGGTTAATAAGAGTAATATAGACTAAACTAAGCTATATAGACCTATATTTATCTAGACTTAGGACGAATTAGCTTAATTCTTTAAAAGACTAATTAGATTCGAGCTTTTAATATATAGGGGTTTAATAGTAGTAAGAGAGTTTCTTTTCTTAGGTAGGCCTAGCTTCCTAAAAGGTAAAGTTTAACCTTCCTAACGGAAGGCATTAGTTATTATAAGTTAATAGATATAATTACTAATTACTAATCTCTTTAGGCTTCCTCTAGTAAGGAGTTTACTTTTACTAGGGGTTCTAGCTTTCTACTAGCTCTAGGTTATTACTAGTAGCTTTAGTAGGCTTAGTAATACTTATAGTAGCTCTAGCCTTCTTATAGGGGTAATCCCGCGAGGTATAGCTAGTATTATTATTGATAAAATAGGCGCCCTAGTCATAGAGCTTATTATATAAAGCCTTAGGAATATAGCCCTAGTTAGTATAAGCTTAGGTATAGGGGTTTCCTCTACTAGAGGGTTTAGCATAGATCGCTAGGGTAAGGCTTCATATAGTAATTTAATTAACTAAGTAGGTATTAGGAGGCGCTATAATATAAGCTATAATATAGACCTAAGTAATATAATCCTAGAGGTTAAGAGCGCTATTTATATAATAAATAGGGTACTAATTCTAGAGAAAGGTAAGTAGCTTCTTATAGAACCTCTAGTACTACTAAGACTCTAGGAGTTTAGCCTTATAAGTAAGTTTAATAAAAGTAGCTTATTTAATCTAGATATTCTTAAATAAGATAGTAAGGGTATTAAGCTTTATCCAATCCTCGTTATACTAAACTAGGTTAATAAAAATACCCTTTAGCTCTTTAATAAGCTACTCCGCTATAGTAATTTAAAGTAGATCCCCTAAGAGAAGAGGAGATATGATATAACTCTTAGTACTTATGAAGATAGGGACTTTAAGTATCTTAGTAGACCGGGTATTATTATTACTAGTAGTTAACGAGGGCGAGCTAGAATAAACCTAATTCTTAATATATATTATTTAGTTAAGGATTACCTAAAGCATAGCGCCATAATTACCAGAAGGAGGGTTTATAAGGGGAGGTATAGTAGTTATATTATATTTAAAATACTAAAGTAAAGCTTTATTAGTGTCCCTTGCCTTATCCCACTCCTTACTAATAGTAATAGTATTATATTAGGCTTAGTTATGCTCTTCTTAGTAGTATTTAAGTATAATAGACTATTTAGTATCATTACTAGTAATGGAAGTATTATCTAAACGCTACTAGAGCTCTTAATCCTTATACTCTAGGTATAGAGTAATATTATAGAGTATATAAAGGTTGATACTTATAGTAGTATATCTAGTATATAAGGCTTAAGACTTAGTACCTTAAGTAGCTCTCTTTATAAGCTAGTCTTAAATTTAGGTAAGGGTTATGTCGGGGCTATCCTAGAATAACTATATTGTATTATTAATAGTAAGAGTAACCTTCTAACCCTTACTTAGGTAATTATAGTTAATAGGGAAGAGGTTAGGGAACCTCTATAATTTAGTAATAACGGTCTAGGCTAGGCTTTTATATCCCTCTATATGAAAGTCTATAAAAAGGCCTCTAATAGGCTACTTATATATAGGCTTATTAGAGTTAAAAACCTTTAGGTCCTTATATAGGGAGGTATTATAATTAGGTAGTATAGTATAGTAGTATTAAAAGGCCTTAATATAAGGCTCTAGGAGTCTTCTAGTATTAAGTATAAGCGCTATTATAGCCTTATAACGATAACTAGCTAGTTAGGTCTTATTTAGTACATAATTATAAGGTAGAGGGGGGGTATTAATGAAATTCGGGTTAGTCGGGGTATAGATTAGTTAGCTTAGCGCTTAGTTAGGTACTATACTCGTATTAGTTAATTAATAGGGTAGGGGTAATAATAGTTAATTAAGATATTATACTTCTATCTCTAGAGAATAAATAGAAGAATATAGAATATTACGAATAGCGAATAGGCGAAGGTTAGTATACTTTAATTATACTATATTAAGTAGATTCTATATTTAAAAAGAGAAAGGTCTAGCTATGGGCTAGCGTAGCCCTAGAAGGCTAAAGAGTCGCTTAGTAATTATATAACCCGCGACTTATATAACCTGAAATTTAGGTAGGTCTAACCTAGCGCTGTGATATATAAAACTAATACTAATTAGTAATTAACTTTATTATTATTACGGGCTACGCCCGGGTTTAGCCTACCTAGGCTTCTACCTAGGTTTACTACCTTAGGGAGCTACCTAGGGCCTACCTAGGGCCTACCTAGTTATTCCCTATGGATTAGCGAAATCTCTACTAGAGAGGAAAGCTTCCCCTTTTCCTCTTTAGCTTAAATAAATAATATTATAATAACCTCTTATTAAATAAACTTAGGTTTAACCCCTTATATATTAAAGCTTACTATTATAATAATAACAACGGGTTAAGTACTACTCCCTATTAGTTAGTAAGATAGTTAATAGTAGTATAGCTAAAACTTAAGATAAGCTATTATAAGCTAATTTAGTAGTAGTAATAGAGTCCCTCTAGTAATAGTTATAGGAGGTTAAGTAGGGGAATAGCTAACGTATAACTATATAGACCCCTATAAGTACTACTAGTAAGGTACTAGTAATACCTAGTATAATACGCTAGAAGCTACTACCCCTACCCCCGAAGTTTTTAAGTAAGTAAAAGGATTATATTACCTAGGTATAGCAAATAAGGTATAAGATTACTATAGATAGGGCGTTCTATACTATAGATATAGAGGTATAATACCTTATTAACTCCTACTTAGATACTATAGTCTAGTAGGTAGTCTCTACTTTCTATAGAGCTAGGGGGGGCGGGGGGAAATATAACCCTAAGGACTTTATAGCTTACCTAGACTAGATATATAAGGACTAAAATATCTAGTTATAAGCTATAGCTTAACTATAAACCCTCTAGTAAAAAGAGAATAAATCCCTAGTAACCTTCCTACTAAGATTTAAATAAATACTAGCTAATATAGGTAGTATAAACTAGCTTAGCTAAGTCTAGATCTTATTTCTAGAGGCCTCCCTTACCCCTAGGCTAAGGGACTAGCTAATTATTATTAACTTACTAGCTAATTATAATAGCTAGCTTTTAAAGGTCTAGAGTATTATATAGAAGGTAGAGCGCTAGAAAGTTACTAGTAACTACCTAGTAACCTATTAGAGACCTACTACTAAGGATACTAAGGGGGATACTTATATAACTAGAGTAGTATATATCTTATAAGTTAAAGAAATAAGACGCTATAACTATTAAAACTCTAGATCCTCCTTAGGTACCTCCTTAGTATAATACTAATAACCTTAGAAGGGTGTAAGGGACCCCTATACTTATTATACTTATAGAACTAGAGGCTATATTACCTAGCGCTACCCTAGTAAGGAGGACTAGCTACCTAGGGTTATAAAAATAAAAACCTTAAAGGAAGAAATAATATACTACGAGGTTATAAATAACTACTAGGTAGTAACTAACTCTTTAGAAGAAGATAAGGAGTTAGGAAAAGACTAGCTTTAGAGTGAAATTAGGCCCTAGAGCTTATTAAAAAGGAGATATTAAGTTAAGAAGAATATAAATAAGAATAACTAGCTAATAATAAGCTTATTATTATTTAAGTTAGAGTTAATAGAGTATATCTAGCTTATACCCTAGTAGATATTAAGAGTAATATTTATATAATAATTAACTTTTCCCTAGCTTAATACCTCTACTTTCTATATATTAAGAAGAGATACTAACTTATAAGAGGATATATACTTAGTAGACTATTACTAGGTAATATAATAGGTATAGTAATATTTAACTTAGAAATAAGTAGCTATACCTAGTATATCTTTATATATATAGTTAATAACCTAGACCCTAATATCCTCTTAGGGCGCCTTTAGATAGAATAGAGCTAGGTTATTTATAATACTATAGCTTACTAAGTATATTATAGGAGGGGATAAGTTACGCTATATTTAAAGGATTAAGAAGAAACTCCCTTTATAAAGGAAATAAGGGCTATGAGGTTCTTTAATATACCCTTATTCTTTATAATTTACTAACGCCTAGCGAGGTAATAGGGTAAGTACTAGGAGGGTACTAAAGAAGTATTAATATAAGCTATTAGCTAATCTATTATTAAAAAAGCCTTAAACCTAAGACTAAAGGAGGATTAATAATACTATTTACTAAACTAGGTCTTAAGGGAGTTTCCTAACTTATTTAACCCTAATAAGGCTTACCCGCTACCCCGTAGGTAACTAGGGGTAAACTACTAGATTAACCTTATACTAGGACTAGATAGGAGGGAGCTATTACTCCCCTAGGGCCCCCTCTATAGTATATTAAGGGCCTCTGGCCACTGCATAGTGATTTTACCTGCTTAAGTGCAATAGACCTTCTAACTCCGCGCCTCCTAACAATACACAGCCAAGGAGTCACCTCTCGTATAGTGGCGTTCGCAGCACCTTTAGCACCTTGCTAGAAGGTCGACCTTTTGGGTTAAGGAGTCATCTCGTATAGTGGCTTTCGCAGCACCTTGCTAGAAGGTTTAGCGAGGGCGTTGCTAGCCTGTTCGGCTCCGATATAATTAGCCCTAGTACTACGCGTATCTAACTTTATACGAGGGTTTACTTATAAGTAGTAAGAACGTATAGGGTTTTTATATTATTTTCCTTAACTAGTAGAGGGTATAGGTAAAATACCTATATAGTATTTCCTAAATTATACCTGCGAACTAGGTGAATTTGTTATAGTCTTTTTGCGAAGGGGCTGCGGCGTAATTCCGAGCTCAATAGTATATTAAGAGAAAGGCTACTAGTATTAAAAAAAACCCTATAAGACCTCTTAGATAAGGGGTTTATTAGAGCTAGTAGCTTACCTACTAGGGTATTAGTACTCTTTATAAGGAAGCCTAGTAGGGGAATTCGCTTCTATATTAACTATAGGGCCCTGAATATAATTATAAAGAAAGACTACTACCCTCTCTTATTAATCTCTAAGATACTACGCTAGGTAAGTATAGCTAAGTAATATATTAAGCTAGATATAGTAATAGCTTTCTATAAGTTAAGGGTAGTAGAGGAGTATTAAGAGAGAACTATATTCTATACCTAGTATAAGTTATTTAAGTAAGTAGTTTATCTATTAAGCCTAATTAGCACCCCTACTAGCTTCTAGTAATATATTAATAGTACCTTATAGGACTTCCTTAATAACTTTATTACTACTTATATAAATAATATATTATATTACTTAAATAGAATAAGGGAAGATTATAAGAAGAGAGTCTAAGAGGTCCTCTAGAGGCTAGTAGATATAGGCCTAAACCTTAACCCTATAAAGTATAAATTCTTAGTTAAGAGGGTTAAATATATAGGGTTTATTATTATAATAAGAAAGGGTCTCTCCTATAACCCTAAGAAACTCTAGGTAATTGCTAAGTAGTTACCCCCTACCTCCCTAAAGGGGGTCTAGAGCTTCCTAGGGTTTATTTGAGCTCGGAATTACGCCGCAGCCCCTTTATAAAAAGACTATAATAAATTCACCTAGTTTATAGATATAATTCGGGAAATACTATATAGGTATTTTAACCTATACCCTCTACTAGTTAAGGAAAATAATATAAGAACCCTATATATTCCTACTACTTATAAGCAAACCCTCTAAATATTATAAAGTCGGACGCGCGCCGCACTGGGGCTAATTATATTAGAGCTAAACGGGCTATTAAGGCTCTCGTGGCAATGCCCTCGCTAAACCTTTTAGTAAGGTATTATAAAAGCTACTATATAAGATAACTCCTTAACCTAAAAGGTCGACCTCCTAGTAAGGTACTACGAATATTACTATATAAGAGGTAACTCTTTAACTAAAGAGGTCTTTCCTAAGAGGTTCTTATAGCTAGAAGTATAAGAAGCTCTATAAGTAGGGCCTTATACCTCTCCCTCTTCCTTATCCTTATCCCTTAACTATATTAGTACTAGACCCTATATATAAATATGCTAAGCCTAAGTAAGGCACGCCCTTTAGCGCAAATAACGCAGAAGGGGTCGCTAGAGAGTTTAGCCTCGATGCGATCGATAAATCCTAGGGTTTATAAACTATTATAGTATATTTATACTAGAATATAAGGATATTATTAAACTACTTATATTACTTACTAGGAAGAATATAATATTCTAATAGGGAGATAATTAAGAATAAGCCTTCTTATATCTTAAGTAGCTTTTTAATACCTAGCTAGTACTCTACTAGTTTAATTTAGAAAATAAGATTATTATTAAAACTTATTATTTAGGATTTATATTAGGAGGGGTATTCTTATAAGTTAATTTAGAGAGTACTTAGCGCCCTATAGTATTCTACTTATAAAAGCTCTTACTTATAGAATATAACTACTCTATTTATAATAAGGAGCTCCTAGTAGTTCTTTCTTACTTATATATATAGAGGGTAGAGCTATATAATATAACTATATTTAAGGTATTAATTAATTTTTAGGCGCTTAAATACTTTATAAAGAAGTAGCGCTTTATAGAGAGCTAGAGCTAGTAAGTAGAGGAGCTATCCTAGTATAATTTTATTATTAAATACTACCCTAGTAGGGAAGTAATAGCCCCTAATACCCTCTCTTAGAGGGAGTAGGATATACTATAAGGGTAGGATAATAAGTAGAAGTAGGGGAAGGTTATATAGCTAATACTAGACTACGCTTACCCCTACGGGGACCTTATAGTTAGCTTCCTAGTAAGGAGAAGTTAAAAGGGCTATATTAATATCCTAGATACTATAGTCTTTAATAATAACCTTTAGCTATAGATACTATAGCTAGAAACTATAAGGAAGGATATAATATATAAGGCTATATATTATATAGTTACCTACTAGCTTTAGAGCTTCCTATTAGATATAAAAGCTAAGGTTTAAATTAGTAAATATAATATTAATAGTTAGAGGAGGCTAATATTTAGGGGGAGGCTATAGGTACTTAGCAGGGAGGATTATAATAACCTACTAGGGGAGCTCTATATAAAGATTTTCTAATAGAGCTATAACTTAAGTATAACTACCTACCTAGGCTATAATAGTATATTAGAAATAATAAGCTAGTAGTTCTATTAGCTAGGATAATTATAAATAGTGCGGAGATTTATAAGGAACTACGATATCTATAGAGGGATATATATCTAGAGGTAAGCTAAGAGGGGCTTCCTAAAGCCCCTACTAGTACCTACCTAGTTATACTTAGACCTATTAATAGATTTTATTAAAAACTTAATACTTATAAAGGATAATACTAGCTAATACCTATAAGTTATAATAAATAAGCTAGGTAAGTTAGTAATACTAGAGGAGATAGGTACTATAGAGGTAAAAGCTTATACTTACTAGTTTCTTATCTTCTACTTCTAGTTCTATAGGTTCCTATATAGTATTATTAGTAATTAAGGGTCTAACTAGGTAAGCTACTTCTAGGCTAAATTCTACTAGCTTATTAGTATAAGGAGACTATTAAGTACTACTTATTACCTATAGACTAATAGTAATACTAAGATATAGAACTAGGAGATATAAACTATCCTATGCGTATTTATAACCTAAGTATAGGATAGCTAGGGGTAGCTCCTACCTACTACCTAGCTAGCGCTCTATAATAAGGTTAATAGTATAACTAGGCTCTCGCTATTCTTCTTAGAATATAGGTATTATACTAACCCTATACCTATAGTAAATAATATAATAGAAGAAGTCCTCTCTAGGGATATAATAGCTACCTTCTTAGTAATAAGACTATAAGAGGTAGTAGATTTTATCTAAGTAAGTATTATAGCTACCTAGGAATATAGCGAGGAGAATATAAACTAATATAGGATACTTATAGAGGAGTATTAGGTAGGTAATAAGGTCTAGCTTTTAATAGCTAATTATAATAGCCCTTAGCTTAGTAAGAAGCTATTATAGTTATATTATAAATATACTATAGTTAGAGCCCTAAGCTTATATATTATTAAGTTAGACGTACCTAGTAATATCTACCTAAAGTTCTATATAGACCTCCTCTAGAAGGTACTAGAGGACCCCTTACCTCTATAGATAAGGATAGACCCCTAGCTACTACTAATTATAACTAATAATAATAAATTCGAGTAGTATATAGAGGATATATATATAGCGTAATAGAAGGTAGTTAGGCGAGGGTAGAGATATAAGGTCCTAGTTAAGTAGGAGGGGTATATAGAGCCTACCTAGGAGCTTATAGAGGCTATTATAGAGACCGCTATAGTAGATAGGTATAAAGCCCTATATAGATTAGTTATAAATAATAATAGCAACCTAGCCTATATCTAGGGGGGAGCTAGCTAGGAGGGGGTTTAGTATTATAAGCTATACCTAGGTTAAGCCTACCTAGGCTTCTACCTAGGTTTATTACCTTAAGGAGCTACCTAGGGCCTACCTAGGGCCTACCTAGTTATTCCTTATAAACTAGTAAAATCTCTACTAGAGAGGAAAACTTCCCCTTTTTCCTCTTTAGCTTAAATAAATAGTATTATAGCAACCTTATATTAAATAAACTCGGGTTTAACCCCTCGTAAGTATTACCTTAATAAAGAGGACTAGCTACCTAGGGTTATAAAAGTAAAAACCTTAAAAGAGGAACTAGTATATTATAAGGTTATAAATAACTACTAGGTAATAACTAACTTCTTAAAAGAAGATAAGGAGTTAGAAAAAGACTAACTCTAAAGCGAAATTAAGCCTTAAAGCTTATTAAAAAGGAGATATTAAGTTAGAAAGAATATAAATAAGAATAGCTAGCTAATAATAAGCTTATTATTATTTAAGTTAGAGTTAATAGAGGATATCTAGCTTATACCCTAGTAAATACTAGGAGTAATACTTATATAATAATTAACTTTTCCCTAGCTTAATACCTTTACTTTCTATATATTAAGAAGAGATATTAACTTATAAAGGGGTATATACTTAGTAGACTATTACTAAGTAACTTACTATATATAGTAATATTTAACTTAGAAATAAGTAATTATACCTAGTATATCTTTATATATATAATTAATAGCTTAGACCCTAATATCCTCTTAGAGCGCCCTTAGATAAAATAGAACTAGGTTATTTATAATACTATAGCTTACTAATTATATTATAAGAGGGAATAAGTTAAGCTATATCTAAAGAATTAAGAAGAAAAGCTCCTTATAAAGGAAATAAGAGCTATAAGGTTCTTTAATATACCCTTATTCTCTATAATCTATTAATACCTAGTAAGATATTAGAGTAAGTATTAAGAGGGTATTATAGAGGTATTAATATAAGCTATTAGCTTAGCTAATATTAAGAAAGCCTTCAACTTAAAACTAAAAGAGGATTAATAGTATTATTTATTAAGCTAGGTCTTAAGGGAGTTTCCTAACTTATTTAGCCCTAATAAGGCTTATCTACTACCCCCTAGGTAACTAGGGATAAACTACTAGATTAGCCTTATATTAGAATTAGATAGAAGGGAGCTACTACTCCCTTAGGGCCCCCTTTATAATATATTAAGAGAAGAGCTACTAGTACTAAAAAAGACCCTATAATACCTCCTAGATAAGGGGTTTATTAAGGCTAGTAGCTTACTTACTAGGGTATTAGTACTCTTTAGAAGGAAGCTAAGTAGAGGAATTCGCTTCTATATTAATTATAAGGCCCTTAATCTAATTACTAAGAAAGATTACTACCCCCTCTTTTTAATCTCTAAGATATTATATTAGATAAGTATAGCTAAGTAATGTATTAAGCTAGATATAGAAATAGCTTTCTATAAGTGAAGGGTAGTAAAGTAGTATTAAGAGAGAATTATATTCTATACCTAGTATAAGTTATTTAAGTAAGTAGTTTACCTATTAAGCCTAACTAGCGCTCCTACTAGCTTCTAGTAATATATTATAATACTCTATAGTATAAGGATTTAGACCCGAGTTTATTTAATAGGAGGTCGCTATAATACTATTTATTTAAGCTAAAGAGGAAAAGGGGAAGTTTTCCTCTCTAGTAGAGATTTCGCTAGTCTATAGGGAATAACTAAGTAAGCCCTAGGTAAGCCCTAGGTAACTCCTTAAGGTAATAAACCTAAGTAGAAGCCTAGGTAGGCTTAACCTAGGCATAGCTTATAATACTATCCCCCCTCCTAGCTAGTCCCCCCTAAGGTATAGGCTAGGTTATTATTATTATTTATAACTAGCTTATATAAAGCCTTATACCTATCTACTATAGTAATCTCTATAATAACCTCTATAAGCTCCTAGGTAAGCTCTATATACCCCTCCTATTTAACTAGGACCTCGTATCTCTACCCTCGCCTAACTACCTTCTATTACGCTATATATATCTCCTCTATATACTACTCGAATTTACTATTATTAGTTATAATTAGTAGTAGCTAGGGGTCTATCCTTATTTATATAAGCAAGGGGTCCTCTAGTACCCTCTAGAGGAGGTTTATATAGAACCTTAGGTAGATATTACTAGGTATATCTAACTTAACGATATATAGGCTTAGGACTCTAACTATAGTATATTTATAATATAATTATAATAGCTTCTTACTAGGCTAAGGGCTCTTATAGTTAGCTATTAAAAGCTAAACCTTATTACCTACCTAATACTCCTCTATAGGTATCCTATACTCTAGTTCGTATTCTCCTTACTATATTACTAGGAAGCTATAATACTTACTTAGATAAAGTCTCCTACCTCCTATAGTTTTATTACTAGGAGGGTAGCTATTATATCCCTAGAGGGGGCTTCTTCTACTATATTATTTACTATAAGTATAGGGTTAGTATAATACCTATATTCTAAAAAGAATAGCAAGAGCCTAGTTATATTACTAACCTTATTATAGAGCGCTAGCTAAGTAGTAAGTAAGAGCTACCCCTAGTTATCCTATACCTAGATTATAAATATATATAGGATAGCTTATATATCCTAGTTCTATCTCTTAGTATTACTATTAGTCTATAGGTAGTAAGTAATACTTAATAGCCTCCTTATACTAATAAGGTAGTAGAATTTAGCCTAGAAGTAACTTACCTAATTAGACCCTTATTTACTAATAATACTATATAGGACCCTATAGAACTAGAAGTAGGATATAAGGAACTAGTAGGTATAAGCTTCTACCTCTATAGTACCTATCTCCTCTAGTATTACTAACTTACCTAGCCTATCTACTATAACCTATAAGTATTAGCTAGTATTATCCTTTATAAGTAATAAGTTTATAATAAAGTCTATTAAGAGGTCTAAATATAACTAGGTAAGTATTAGTAGTGGCTTTAGGAAGCCCCTCTTGGCTTACCTCTAGATATATATCTGTTTATAGATATCGTAGTTCCTTATAAATCTCTATACTATTTATAATTATCCTAGCTAATAGAACTACTAGCTTACTATTTCTAGTATACTATTATAGCCTAGGTAGGTAGTTATACTTAAATCGTAGCTCTATTAGATAATCTTTATATAAAGCCCCCTTAGTAAGTTATTATTATCCTCCCTACTAGGTACTTATAGCCTCCCCCTAAATATTAGTCTCCCCTAACTATTAATATTATACTTACTAATTTAAACCTTAGCTTTTATATCTAATAAGAAGCTCTAAAGCTAGTATATAACTATATAGTATATAGCTTTATATATTATATCCTTCTTTATAGTTTCTAGCTATAACGCTTATAATTTAGGGTTGCTATTAAAGTCTATAGTATCTAGGATATTAATATAGCCCTTCTAAGTTCTCCTTACTAAGGGGCTAACTATAAGGTCCCCGTAGGGGTAGGCGCGGTCTAGTATTACTTATAAGACCCTCCCCTACTTCTACTTATTATCCTACCCTTATAGTATATCCTACTCTCTCTAAGAGTAGGTATTAGGGGCTATTACTTCCTCACTAGGGTAGTATTTAATAATAAAATTATACTAAGATAGCTCCTCTACTTACTAGCTCTAGCGCTTTATAAGGCGCTAGTTTTTTATAAAGTATTTAAGCCCCTAGTAGTTAGTTAGTACCTTAAAGGTAGTTATATAATATAGCTCTACTATTTATATATATAAATAAGAAAGGACTACTAGGAGCTCCTTATTATAAATAGGGTAGTTATAGTCTATAAGCGAGAGCTTCTATAAGTAGAACGCTATAAGGCGCTAGGTATTCTCTAGGTTAACTTATAAGAGCACCCCTCCTAATATAAATCCTAAATAGTTAGTTTTAATAATAGTCTTATCCTCTAAACTAAACTAGGATAGTACTAGCTAGATATTAAAAAGCTACTTAAGATATAAGAAGGCTTATTCCTAATTATCTCCCTACTAGAATATTATATTCTTCTTAATAAGTAGTATAAGTAGTCTAATAATATCCCTATATTCTAGTATAAATATACTATAATAAGTTACTATATCAATTTATAAACCCTAGGAAGCTCTAGACCCCCTTTAGGAGGTAGGGGGTAACTACTTAGTAATTACCTAGAGTTTCTTAGGGTTATAGGAGAGACCCTCTCCTATAGTTATAATAAACCCTATATACTTAACCCTCTTAACTAAGAATTTATACTTCGCAGGGTCGAGGTTTAGGCTTATATCCGCTAGCCTCTAGAGGACCTCTTAGACCTTTTTCTTATAATCTTCCCTTATTCTATTTAAATAAATTAATATATTATCTATATAAGTAATAATAAAGTTATTAAGGAAGTCTTATAAGGTATTATTAATATATTACTAGAAGCTAGTAGGGGTATTAGTTAGGCTAAATAAGTAAATTACTTACTTAAATAACTTATACTAGGTATAGAATATAGTTCTCTCCTAGTGCTCCTCTACTACCCTTAACCTATAGAAAGCTATTATTATATCTAGCTTAATATATTACTTAGCTATATTTACTTAGCGTAGTATTTTAGAGATTAGTAAGAGAGAGTAGTAGTCTTTCTTTATAATTATATTAAGGGCTTTATAATTAATATAAAAGCAAATTCCCCTATTAGGCTTCCTTATAAAGAGTACTAATACCCTAATAAGTAAGCTACTAGCTTTAATAAACCCCTTATCTAAGAGGTCTTATAGGGTCTTTTTTAGTATTAGTAGCTCTTCTCTTAATATATTATAGAGGGGGCTCTAGGGGAGTAGTAGCTCCCTCTTATTAAGTCCTAGTATAAGGTTAATCTAATAGTTTACCCCTAGTTACCTAGAGGGTAATATATAAGCTATATTAGGGTTAAATAGGTTAGGAAATTCCCTTAAGACTTAATTTAGTAGATAGTATTATTAATCCTCCTTTAGTCTTAGGTTTAAGGCTTTCTTAATATTAGCTAAGCTAATAGCTTATATTAATACCTCTTTAATACCCTCCTAGTACTTACCCTATTATCTTACTAAGTATTAGTAAATTATAAAGAACGAGGGTATATTAAAAAGCCTTATAGCCCTTATTTCCTTTATAAGGGGGGTTTTCTTATAATCCTTTAAGTATAGCCTAACTTATCCTTTCTTATAATATACTTAGTAAGCTATAGTATTATAAATAACCTAGCTCTATTCTATCTAAGGGCGCCCTAAGAGGATATTAAAATCTAGGCTATTAATTATATATATAAAGATATACTAGGTATAGCTACTTATTTCTAAGTTAAATACTATTATATCTAGTATATTACTTAGTAATAATCCGCTAAGTATATACCCTCTTATAGATTAGTATCTCTTCTTAATATATAAAAAGTAGAGATATTAAGCTAGGGAAAGGTTAATTATTATATAAGTATTACTCCTAGTATTTACTAGGGTATAAGCTAGATATCCTCTATTTACTCTAACTTAAATAATAATAAGCTTATTATTAGCTAGTTATTCTTATTTATATTCTTTCTAACTTAATATCTCCTCTTTAATAGGCTCTAGGGCTTAATTTCGCTCTAGAGTTAGTCTTTTCCTAACTCCTTATCTTCTTCTAAATAGTTAGTTACTACTTAGTAGTTATTTATAACCTCGTAGTATACTATTTCTTCTTTTAAGGTTTTTACTTTTATAACCCTAGGTAGCTAGGTCTCCTTACTAGGGTAGTACTAAGTAATATAACCTCTAGCTTTATAAGTATAATAAGTATAGGGGTCCCTTATACCCTTCTAAGGTTATTAGTATTATACTAGGGAGGTACCTAAGGAGGATCTAGAGTTTTAGTAGTTAAAGCGTCTTATTTCCTTAACTTATATGATATATACTACTCTAGTTATATAAGTATCCCCCTTAGTATCCTTAGTAGTAGGTCTCTAATAGGTTACTAGGTAGTTACTAGTAACTTTCTAGCGCTCTACCTTCTATATAATACTCTAGACCTTTAAGAGCTAGCTATTATAATTAGCTAGTAGGTTAATAGTAATTAGCTAATCCCTTAGCCTAGGGGTAAGGGAGGCCTCTAGAAATAAGATCTAGACTTAGCTAGGCTAGTTTATATTACTTATATTAGCTAGTATTTACTTAAATCTTAGTAGGAAGGTTACTAGGGATTTATTCTCTTTCTACTAGAGGGTTTATAATTAGGCTAGGGCTTATAATTAGATATTTAGGTTCTTATATATCTAGTCTAGGTAAGCTATAAAGTCCTCGGGGTTATATTTCCCTATACCCCCCCTAGCTCTATAGAAGGTAGAGACTACTTACTAGGCTATAATATCTAAGTAGGAGTTAATAAGGTACTATACCTCTATATTTATAGTATATAACGCCCTATCTATAGTAATCTTATACCTTATCTACTATACCTAGGTAATATATTCCTTCTACTTACTTAAAAACTTTAGGGGTAGGGGTAATAGCTTCTAGTATATTATACTAGGTATTACTAATACCTTCCTAGTAGTACTTATAGGGGTTTATATAGCTATGCGTTAGCTATTCCCTTACTTAACCTCCTATAACTATTACTAGAGGGATTCTATTACTATTACTAAATTAGCTTATAATAGCTTATCTCAAGTTTTAACCGTACTACTATTAACTATCTTACTAACTAATAGGGAGTAGCGCTTAACCTATTATTATTACTATAATAATAAGCTTAAATATACGAGGGGTTAGACCTAAGTCTATTTAATATAAGGTTACTATAATATTATTTATTTAAGCTAAAGAGGAAAAGGGGTAAGTTTTCTTCTCTAGTAGAGATTTCGCTAGTCTATAGGAATAACTAGGTAGGCCCCGGGTAGGCCCTAGGTAGCTCCTTGAGGCGGTAAACCTAGGTAGAAGCCTAGGTAGGCTTAACCCGGGCGTAGCCCGTAATATTTATATAAGTAATAATAAAGTTATTAAGGAAGTCCTATAAGATTTTATTAATATATTACTAGAAGCTAGTAGGGATACTAATTAGGCTAAATAGGTAAATTACTTACTTAAATAACTTATACTAGGTATAGAATATAGTTCTCTCCTAGTGCTCCTCTATTACTCTTCACTTATAAAAGGCTATTATTATATCTAGCTTAATATACTACTTAGCTATACTTACTTAGTATAATATCTTAGAGATTAATAGGAGGGGGTAGTAGTCCTTTTTAATAATTATATTAAGGGCCCTATAGTTAATATAGAAGCGAATTCCCTTACCTAGTTTCCTTATAAAGAGTATTAGTACCCTAGTAAGTAAGCTAATAAACCCCTTATTTAGGAGGTTTTATAAGGTCTTTTTTAATACTAATAGCTCTTCTCTCAATATATTATAGAGGGGGTCCTAGGGGAGTAGTAGCTCCCTCCTATCTAGTCTCAGTATAAGGTTATTAGAGTACTAAATAAAAAGAGGTATATTATTTTTCTTTATTTTAGATATAGGGATATTAAGACTAAGGACCTAAAGGGTTACTACTAATAGGAGATAATACGAGCGAGGTTAATTAGTATTCTTAATACCTAAGATAAGGAAGTTATAATTAGCTATAATAAGAAGGTATAATTTATAGATATCAAAAAGAAAGTATAAAGGGGTTAAATAAAGATTAAAATAGCTAGGTAAAGGTAGTTATTATAAGAGGAGAGGTTAATAATAAAGGATAGAGGAGGATATTTATTTAATTTATAACTAGGCTGCTCGTTTTAGTAGCTATTACTAACTATTATTTCCTTTATTCTTTCCCTATATATAACGACCCTAATTTACTATTCTATTTATTATAGGTTTTTTATCCTAAGTTCGTTTTACTTTATTAAAGCTAAGGAGAGTAAGGGAGGAGAGATAATTATTCCTTTTATAAGCTACTAATGAATTACTATATTATTAAAGTAATTAGTAGATATAAAAACGCACTCCTTACCCTTTAAGCTCTCTAGTTTCTCTCTCCCCTATATATACTAACTATATAATATTAATTACTATACTATAGCTCCTCTCTTTCTTTAAATATTACTTTTATTTAGCTCTTTAGTTTATATATTACTTATATTTTCCCCTTATTAACCTTTCTCTTAATATATTATAATAAGGAAAGTTATCTTTTATAATAATAAAGTATTAGATATGCGGATCTAAGAGTTAAGATTCTTAAACCTTCCTATCCTTAAAATTAGACTTTTAATCGAGCTTATACCTAATAAACTAAGTATAAGTAGGTTTTAGATATAGGGATAAATCAATAGAGATATTCTAGGCTTTAGACCTCCTAATAAGCTTAGTTACTAGCTTTAGCTAATTAAATATAATATATACCCTCTACCCGGGAGGGATAATATCCCTAGTTAGATAGACCCTTTTAATATAGTATTAAAATATATCCTTATTAAGTATTAGAATAAGACCTTAGAAGTAATAGAGAAGAGGATTCGCTCTTTATACCTATAGTAAGTTATAGCTAGTATATTTAATACTATTAGTATACTTAAAATAGTAACTTTAATATATACTAAGGATATCTTAGTAGTTACTTGCTATATTGAAAGGCCTACTACGCCTAGCTAACTACTCTACTATAAGATAGTTAAAGGTATAGAAAACGATTTTAAAGATAGAGATATAAGGGATATTATAGTTACCTAAATTAAAGCTAAGTCCCCTAATATACTCCTTATTTATTTATAAGCGCCTAAGTCTACTAAGGTAGTTATTATAGGTCTACTAATTAACTTATAAGATAGGAGAAACTAGTTTTATAATAATTAGTAGTTAAGGAGAGGAGCTAAAAGATAATTATAAACTCTAATATATATTACTAGGAGCTTTCTACTAAGATATAAACCTAAAGAAGCTTTAATAAAATAGCTATACCTAATAGAACTTTAATATATAAACCCTTTATTATAAGCCTCTAGTCTTTACTTTATTAATTAGCTTAGGTTATTTATATAAATTAGAAGCCTAATACCTCTAAAGTAGCTTATTAAAATAGGGTATTAAGCTTAAATTAATTACTTATTAAAAGCCTTTATTAATAAAATACCTCCTAAAGGATACTAAACCTAGCTAAGAGTAGATAGAATTCTATATAATTAATATTTTAAATTAAGAGATAAAGATATTAGGAAAAGGATAGCTTAAGAAGATATTAAATATTAAATAGCTTAATATACCTCTTAATTTATAAACCTAGAGGTTTCCTCTCTAAATAGGATAGATATTAATCTACTAGTACCTAAAGATACTAATTTATAAACTAGTTTAATAGTTCTTATTAATCTAAAAGAGTTAGATAGGGAGGAAGGATTATTAAAAGAACTAAATATCTAGAATATAAAAAGAAGGAATAACTATAAGAAGTAAAAGAGGGATTATAACTTATAGTAACTAGCTAATTTTATAAAATATCTTAACTACCCTAGGTCTATAAAACTATTTATATTACCCTACTTAGCCCTTATTACTATAAGAGATATTATATTTAACCTTATTAATACCTTAGTAGTATTTAATATTATAAGACCTAAAGGGAACCCTATACTAAATAAAGATAAGCCCTTACTAGTAGTCCTATAGTATATATAATAAAACTAAGAATCTATAAATTACTTAATAACTTAGTATAGAAAAGGGTTATTAATTATAATTTTAGCTTAGGTAGAATATTTATTAGATCTTTATAATACGCAAGGGAAGCTAATAAAATAAGAGGAGTTAGATAATTTAGAGGTTATAGCCCTTTTTATATTTATAATTAAGAGCTACCCTTATAATATCTATACCCTAATCTATAAACTAGCCTAGTAACCTAGGAAAGAAATTAATAAGGCTTCTATAAAGCTTAAAAGAGTAGAGGTAAAGAATCTTTAGGATAGTACTAGGGCCTTCTTTTTATTAAATTATAGTAATTATTACTAGGCTATAATCCTTATAAACTAGTCGACTAGGTATTACTTCTACTATAACTCTATATAGGACTAGAATAGTAATTAGCGCTTTATCGAGGCTATATAAGACCTTAATATATAATATTATAAGATAGGAGCCCCTTAGTAACTCTAAAAGCTCCTATTAATTAATACCTATATAGTTAATTTAGTTTAGTAGAGGGATAGATTTATATATAGCCTCTAGTATATTAAATAAGCTAGAGCTCTAATTTAAGAAGGATTACTATCTCTATAATTTAGTAGTATAACTTTAAGTAATAATATATTATTCTCTAACTCTAAAATCCCCTTAGGTACCTAATATATATCTATAATTACTATAGAGTTCTATAACTTAACTATTAATAGTAATATAGCTTTATAAGATACCCTATTAAGCTAAGAAGACTTTAAGAAAGTACTTTTCTTCCCTTTATACCCTCCTACTCCTTTACTTATAGATAGTAATATAATAAACTTTAGAAATAATAATAATATTACGCCGTCTCTTATAGTAAATATTCCTTAACTTATTTATAGATTATTAGTATTATCTAGGTCCGCTTTATTTAAAATATTAGATAATAAGCTTAAATACCTTAGATATTAGCTTTAGTTATAAGTCTTATAGATACTAAGTTATAATATAACTATTAAGCTACGCCTAAGAACTATACTTATAGATATACTATTATATCCTAAGAGGGCTAGTCCTTTAAATAAGTATAACTATATCTATACGGACTATATCTAGTAGAGAGTTAACTAGTAGGATTAGATTAAGTAAAATACGCCTAAGGGAGCATATTATTATAACTTCTTATATTTAGTATAATAAAGCAGGTAGTTTTAGCTATACTAAGGATTAGAATAGGATAAGGAGTATAATAAAGAGGAAGAAGTAATAAGGCTATTATTAAGATATAACTTATAGTAAAAGATAGTTAAACCTAAGGGACCTTCTTAATAATAAGATCGCCTACCTAGAAGATATTATTAAGAGATTAGCTCTATAAATAGAGTTTATTTATTATTTCTATAAAGTAGTTTTATTTATTTTTTAAGACTCTCTTTTATAATATTATAAAAAGTCTCGAGAGGATAACTAGAATAGGATAAGATAACTTAGCTATATAACCTTTAGAAAGCTCCCTTAGTATATAAACCTATAATAGAAAGACTATAGGATAGAGTATAGAGGAGAGGAGCGTAGCGGACTTTAGTATTAGATATAGAATTATTATAATTAATACCTTAATAATCCTATACCTCGTTTTTTAGTATTTTCTTAGCTAAATTAGCACCCGATTTAGAGTATCTCTTTTAATTAGATCTAGGAATTATTCTATATATCTTTTAGGCCTACTCTTAATATTCTTACCCGTTTATAGGTAGAGCTATATTATTTATTATCTTTCTAGTTTCTATCGGTTCTAGCCCTTTCTAATAATACTATCCCTCCTCCTAGCTAGTCCTCCCCTAGGCATAGGCCGGGTTACTATTATTATTTATAACTAGCCTATATAGGGCTTTATACCTATTTACTATAGTAATCTTTATAATAGCTTCTATAGGCTCTTAGATAGGCTCTATATACCCTTCTTACTTAACTAGGACCTCGCGCCTATACCCTTACCTAACTAACTTCTATTACGCTATATATATCTCCTCTATATATTACTCGAATTCGATATCATTAGCTATAATTAGTAGTAGCTAGGGGTTTATTTTTATCTATATAGGTAAGGGGTCCTCTAGTACCCTCTAGAGGAGGTTTATATAGAGCCTTAGGTAGATATTACTAGGTATATCTAACTTAATAATATATAGGCTTAGGACTCTTATTATAATATATTTATAGTATAACTATAATAGCTTCTTACTAAGCCTAGGGCTCTCATAGTTAGCTATTAAAAGCTAAACCTTATTACTTACCTAGTACTCCTCTATAGATATTCTATATTAATTTATATTCTCCTTATTATACTACTAAGTAGCTATAATACTTACTTAGATAAAGTTTACTACCTCTTATAGTCTTATTACTAGGAGGGTAGCTATTATATCCCTAGAGGGGGTCTCCTCTATTATATCATCTATTATAAGTATAGGGTTAATATAATACTTATATTCTAAGAAGAATAGTAAGAGCCTAGTTATATTACTAACCTTATTATAGAGCGCTAGCTAAGTAGCGGGTAGGAGCTACCCCTAGTTATCCTATACCTAGGTTATAAATACCTATAGAATAGCTTATATCTCCTACTTCTACCTCTTAGTATTATTATTAATCTATAAGTAGTATATAGTGCTTAATAGCCTCTTTATACTAGTAAGGTAGTAAAATTTAGCTTAGAAATAGCTTACCTTATTAGACCCCTAATTATTAATAATCCTATATAGGAATCTATAGAACTAGAAGTAGGAGGTAAGGAACTAGTAGATATCAGCTTCTACCTCTATAATACCTATCTCCTCTAGTATTACTAACTTACCTAGCCTATCAATTATAATCTATAAGTATTAGCTAGTATTATCCTTTATAAGTAGTAAGTTTATAATAAAGTCTATTAAGAGGTCTAAGTATAACTAAGTAAATACTAATAAGGGCTTTAGGAAGCCCCTCTTAGCTTACCTCTAAATATATATCCCTCTATAGATATTATAGTTTCTTATAAATGTCTATACTATCTATAATTATCCTAGCTAGTAGAATTACTAGCCTATTATTTCTAGTATATTATTATAGCCTAGGTAGGTAGTTATACTTAAGTCATAGCTCTATTAAATAATCTTTATATAGAGCTCCGTTAGTAAGTTATTATTATTCTCCCTACTAAGTACCTATAGCTTCCCCCTAAACGTTAGCCTCCCCTAATTATTAGTATTATACTTACTAATTTAGACCTTAGCCTTTATATCTAGTAAGAAGCTCTAAAGCTAGTAGGTAACTATATAGTATATAGCTTTATATATTATATTCTTCTTTATAGTTTCTAGCTCTAGCCTTTATAATTTAGAGTTATTATTAAATATTATAATATTAAGAATATTAATATAGCCCTTCTAACTTCCCCTTACCAGGGGGCTAGCTATAGGGGCCCTATAGGGGTAAGCGCGGTTTAGTATTAGCTATAAGACCCTCTCCTACTTCTACTTATTATCCTACCCTTATAATATATCCTACTCTCTCTAAGAGAGGGTATTAAGGGCTATTACTTCCTTACTAGGGTAGTATTTAATAGTAAAGTTATATTAAGATAGCTCCTCTACTTACTAGCTCTAGCACTCTATAAGGCGCTACTTCTTTATAAAATATTTAAGCCTCTGGTAGTTAGTTAGTATCTTAAAGGTAGTTATATTATATAGCTCCGCCCTCTATATATATAAGTAAGAAAGGACGACTAGGAGCTCCTTATTATAAATAGGGTAGTGGCCTCTAGCCACTGCATAGTGATTTTACCTGCTCAAGTGCAACAGACCTTCTAACTCCGCGCCTCCTAACAATATATAGCCTTTGGTTACGTGATCCTTTCCTAACTATAGCCGCACTTATATATACCCTACTAGATAGCCTCACGATCTTTAACTTTATATTAATAATAACGTGGTTTTTAATTATTTAATAAACTATGAAACTATCGACTTTTTCTCTTATATACTACCCGCGCTGCTATTAAATACCGCCTCTATTACCGCTTTATCCACTAGAAGTCGTTACTATCTTTATCCTCTTATTCGATTAGGTTAGCTAACGCCTTCGCAGCTATACTATTATTAGTAACGCTCTCTCTATTAGTTAGCGTAAGCTGTACTTCCCGACGTTTAAGGCCTAATAGGCCCAGGCCGCCTAGGCTACCTCTACCTTAGTAATACAGAGGACCTGCTTAAAGAAGGGCTACTTTATAGAATATATAATAACCTACTAAACTTCTACTACTAAGTTTACTTACTTAGCTCTAATACTATTACGCCTTATAAAGTCCCCTATAGGGGTATTAAGGTAAGCCCTCTTAAGGGCTATATTAATAATATGCTCTCTATATATAGCGGAGTAGTTAATAAAGGAGCGGGTTTTATTAATTATATCGAGGCTAAACTCTCTAGTAACCCCCTCTATATTATTTATACTAAAGGGCGTGCCTCGCTTAGGCTTAGTATATTTATATATAAGGTTTAGTACTAATATAGTTAAGGATTTACTATAGGTTAGATAAGGATAAGGAAGAGGGAGAGGTATAAGGCCCTACTTATAGCAGTAGAGCTTCTTATACTTCTAGCTATAAGAACCTCTTAGGAAAGACCTCTTTAGTTAAGGAGTTACCTCTTATATAGTAGCGTTTACCTTACTAGAAGGTAGACCTTTTAGGTTAAGGAGTTATCTTATATAGTAGCTTTTATATTACTAGAAGGTTTAGCGACGGCGTTATTACGAGAGCCTTAGTACCCCGTTTAGCTCTAATATAAATAGCCCTAGTATAGCGCGCGTCTAACTTTATAATATTTAGAGGGTTTGCTTATAAGTAATAGGAATATATAGGGTTCTTATATTATTTTCCTTAACTAGTAGAGGGTATAGGTTAAAATACTTATATAGTATTTCCCGAATTATACTTATGAATTAGGTAAATTTATTATAGTCTTTTTATAAAGGGGCTGCGGCGTAATTCCGAACTTAATCAATAGGGTAGTTATACTCTATAAGTAAGAGCTTCTATAAGTGAAATACTATAGGGTGCTAAGTACCCTTTAAATTAACTTATAGGAGTACCCCTCTTAATATAAATCCTAAGTAGTTAGTTTTAATAATAATCTTATCTTTTAGATTAAACTAGTAGAGTATTAACTAGGTATTAAAAAGCTACCTAAGATATTAGAAAGCTTATTCTTAGTTATATCCCTATTCGTACGTTATATTCTTCTTAATAAGTAATATAAGTTATCTAATAATATCCCTATATTTTAATATAAATATATTATAATAGTTTATAAATCCTAAGAAGCTCTAGACCCCTTTTAGGGAGGTAGGGAGTAGCTACTTAGTAATTACCTAGAGTTTCTTAGGGTTATAAGAGAGACCTTTACTTATTGTTATAATAAACCCTATATACTTAACCCTCTTAATTAAGAACTTATAGTTTATAGGATTAAAGTTTAGGCTTATATCTACTAGCCTCTAGAGAACCTCCTAGACCTTCCTCTTATAGTTCTCCCTCGTTCTATTAGAGTAAATTAATATAATATTTATATAAATAGTAATAAAGTTATTAAAGAGGTCCTATAGGGTATTATTAATATATTACTAGAAGCTAATATAAGTACTAGTTAAGCTAAATAAATAAATTATTTACTTAAATAACTTATACTAAGTAAAGAATATAGTTCTCTCTTAATACTCCTCTATTACTCTTAACTTATAGAAAGCTATTACTATATCTAGCTTATTATATTACTTAGCTATACTTACTTAGTATAATATCTTAGAGATTATTAAGAAGGGGTAGTAGTCTTTCTTAGTAATTATATTAAAGGTATTATAGGTAATATAGAAGTAAATTCCTTTACCTAGTCTTTTTATAAAGAATACTAGTACTCTAATAAGTAAGCTATTAGCTTTAATAAACCCCTTATTTAAGAGGTCTTATAAGGTCTTTTTAAATATTAGTAGCTCTTCTCTTAATATATTATAGAGGGGGCCCTAGGGGAGTAATAGCTCCTTTTTATCTAGTCCTAGTATAAGGTTAATCTAGTAGTCTATCTCTAGTTACCTAGGGGGTAATAAGTAAGCCTTATTAGGGTTAAATAAGTTAGGAAACTCCCTTAAGACCTAGCTTAGTAAATAATATTATTAATCCTCTATTAGTTTTAGGTTTAAAGCTTTCTTAATATTAGCTAAGCTAATAGCTTATACTAGTACTTCTATAATATTATCCTAGTACTTATCTTATTATCTTACTAGGTATTAATAAATTATAAAGAATAAGAGTATATTAAGGAACCTTATAGCTCTTATTTCCTTTCTAAAGGGCGTTTCTTTTTAATTCTTTAGGTATAGCCTAACTTATCCCCTCTTATAATATACTTAGTAAGCTATAATATTATAAATAACCTAGTTCTATTCTATCTAAGGGCGCCCTAAGAGGATATTAAGGTCTAGGCTATTAATTATATATATAAAGATATACTAGGTATAATTACTTATTTCTAAGTTTAATATTACTATACCTAGTATATTACTTAGTAATAGTCTACTAAGTATATACCCCCTAATTAGTTAGTATCTCTTCTTAATATATAAAAAATAGAGGTATTAAGCTAGGGAAAGGTTAATTATTATATAAGTATTACTCCTAATATCTATTAGGGTATAAGCTAGATATCCTCTATTAACTCTAACTTAAATAATAATAAGCTTATTATTAACTAATTATTCCTATTTATATTCTTCTTAACTTAATACCTCCTCCTTAGTAAGCTCTAGGGCCTAATTTCGCTCTAAAGTTAGTCTTTTCCTAATTCCTTATCTTCTTTTTAAGAGTTAGCTACTACTTAGTAGTTATTTATAACCTTATAATATACTAGTTCTTTTTTTAAGGTTTTTATTTTTATAACCTTAAGCGCTAGTCCTCTTTATTAGAGTAGCTCTAAGTAATATAACCTCTAGCTCTATAAGTATAATAAGTATAGGGGTCTCTTATACTCTTCTAAAGCTATTAGTATTATACTAGGGAGGTATCTTAATAAGACTTAGAGTTTTAGTAGTTATAGCGTCTCGTTTCCTTAATTTATAAGATATATATAGCTCTAGTTATATAAGTATCCCCCTTAGTATCCTTAATAGTAAGTCTTTAGTAAGTTATTAAGTAGTTACTAGAGACCTTCTAGCGCTCTACTTTCTATATAATACTCTAGACCTTTAAGAGCTAGCTATTATAATAAGCTAGTAGGTTAATAGTAATTAGCTAATCCCTTAGCCTAAGGGTAAGGGAGGCCTCTAGAAGCGAGATCTAAATTTAACTAACCTAGTTTATACTACCTATATTAGCTAGTATATACTTAAATCTTAATAAAAAGGTTACTAAGGATTTATTCTCTTTCTACTAAAGGGTTTATAGTTAAGCTATAGCTTATAAATAGATATTTAGGTCCTTATATATCTAATCTAGATAAGCTATAAAGTCCTTAGGGTTATATTTTTCCCTACCCCCCCCTAGCCCTATAGAAAATAGAGACTACTTACTAGGGTATAATATCTAAATAGGAGTTAATAAGGTATTATACCTCTATATGTATAATATAGAATACTATATCTATAGTAATCTTATATCTTATTTTTCATACCTAGGTAATATATTCCTTCGATTTACTTAAGAATTTTAGGAGTAGGGGTAATAGCTTCTAGTATATTATATTAAGTATTACTAGTATCTTATTAGTATACTTATAGGGGTCTATATAGCTATATATTAGCTATTCCCCTACTTAACCTCTTATTACTATTATTAGAGGGATGTTATTATTACTACTAAATTAGCTTATAATAGCTTATCTTAAGTTTTAGTTATATTACTATTAACTATCTTACTAACTAGTAGGGAGTAGCACTTAACTTATTATTATTATTATAATAATAACCTTAAATATATAAAGGATTAAACCTAAGTTTATTTAATAAGAGGTTATTATAATATTATTTATTTAAGCTAAAGAGGAAAAGGGGAAGTTTTCCTCTCTAGTAGAGATTTCGCTAGTTTATAGGGAATAACTAGGTAAGCCTTAGGTAAGCCCTAGGTAGCTCCCTAAGGTAATAAACCTAGGCAGAAGACTAGGTAGGCTTAACCTAGGCGTAGCCTGTAATAATTAGCTATATTAAGTATCTCGAGGCTAGCTAGAATAGGGTTTATTACTATATATCGCCCTATTACTTTATTAGTACCCTAGATATAAGCACTAAGGTTAAGACGAGTATTATTAATAAAGGCTATAGCTATAAATTAACGGATAGCTAGATGATTTTAAAGTATATCCTAATTAATAACGATACCTTTATATATTATATACTTATTATTATAAGTAAGTTAGTAGAGAAATAGTAGCTAAAGCTTTTAGAGGAGGTCGCGAGGGTTATTAGTTATAATAAGGCACGCCCTAAACTATCTATTAGCTTTATAAATTTCTCAAAGGATATTATATAATTATATAACTTTATAGATATCATATTCTTTAGCTTTAAGCTTAAGAATAAGTATATTAACCTAGTAGAGGATATTACTACTATAGAAAGAGGGAAAGCTAGAGGTTATTATATAGAACCTTATAATACTTATTATTACTAGTTTTCTTAAATAGTAAACCTACCCTTAATTTAAAACCCTCCTATTTAAATTACTTAGAGAGTTATAAAGCTACTAGATAATAAGGAGGAAGCTAAAGATATTATACTACTAGATACTGAGATGGGATAGGATAACTGTGGCTACGCAAATAGAAGGACCCTAACAAAAAGAGCGTGATACGTTATGTGTGTGTGTATTTGGGAAGAACTACTCTAAGGGCGCGCGCGCGCGTAGGCCTTATATAATCCTAGGTTTTATACTACGCGCAAGGTAGGTAGCCCTACTGGGATAGGATAAGATAGACTTAGCTACGCAACTTTCGGAAAACTCCCTTAGCGCACAGACCTATTGCAGGAAGACTATAGAGTAGAGTATAGAAAAGAGGAGCATAGCAGAGTTAAGGATAGCATATTTATTATTATAATTAGTACCTTAATAACCCTATACCTCGTTTTTTAGTATTTTCTTAGTAAGTCCGCGCCTAATTTAGATAATCTCTTTTAATTAGATCTATAAATTATTCTATATATCTTTTAAGCCTACTCTTAATATTCTTACCTATTTATAGATAGAGCTATATTATTTATTATCTTTCTAGTTCCTATTAGTTCTAGCCCTTTCTAATAATACCTAGAAGTAGATTCTTTTACTCTTTTTAATAGCTTTTATAAGCTTCTATGAGAGTTAGATACCTTTGCTATATCTATATATCCCCGCTATTAATATATATATATATAATTAATCTACTTTAAATATAATAATAACTTAAGAAATTTATAAGTAACGAATAATAACGATATAAATAATAATAAAAACGCAGCTTAAAGAGAGGAAGATATTTATAAACCTACCTTAGTTCTAAGGGAATAGTAATAGCTATACTTTCTTATAGAATTAAGGTAGGAATAATATAGACTCTAAAATCCTCCCTTTCTCTTTTTTTTATACTATTAGTAGGTTCTAGCGAGTATATTCCTTTCCTTACCCCCTTATATATTATTATACCTACTATTATTTAACTAGCGAGTTATAGCTAATATAGCTAAGATAGCTATATATAATACTAATATAGAGATTAGTAGTCTTACTAAGCTAACGAGTATAGCGAGATTAACTAGATTAGTAACTAGAGACTAATAAACCCCTTACTATTATAGCCCTAAGTACTAAGAGCGATATACTAACTTTAGAGAGATATTAATATAGAGAAGCTATAAATTCTTCTAAAATAAGAGCGTTATTAGGAAGATTCTTCTATATTAAGTAATAAGACTTAAAGTAGATCTATAATAGCCTAGAGTAATAAGATCGAGGTCGCTAGACCTTTCTTATATTTATTTAGTTATTTAGTTTATATTATTTCCTTTTTTCTTTTATTTAAAGAAAGTTATAACTACCTACTTTATCTTTCTATTTAGAAGATATTATAATAATAACTTTACTCTATTAACTATAATAATCTATTACTTTAATTATATAATATCAAGTTTAATATTTATAGACCTATAAGTATTATATCTTCTTCTTCCTTAGCTAACTTAGATATTAGATCCTCTTCTAATAAGGGGAAATAGCCTAAAGAGAGATTTATAGGAGCTTTATTTAGCGAGATATAACCTCGTGCTATAGGGTAGCTAGCCTCTAATAATAATATAAATAGGTCTACGAATCCTACTTCTAGGATAGGAGTAATACCCTTAAGTACTCTATATTCCCCTAAAAGAAGGTATACTAATAAGGATATTATAGCCCTTACTAATCTCCTTATAGGACGTCTTATTATTATAATAATAACTCCCTATTTAACTAAAGTACCTAAGTTTATTAGTACTAATATCTTTAGCTTTAAGCTAAAGAACTAGTATATTAACTTAGTAGAAGATATTACTACTATAAAAAGAGGGAAAGCGAGAGGGTATTATATAGAACTTTATAATACTTATTATTACTAGGCTCCCTAAATAATAAACCTACCTATAATTTAAAACCCTCCTATTTAAATTACTTAGAGAGTTATAAAGCTCCTAGATAATAAGGAAGATACTAAAAACGCTATCTTACTAGACGCCCCTAAGGAATAAGTTAAGTAGTAGAAGTAAGATAAATAGGATAAGCCTTAGATTTAATATAGTAATTTATAAACTAGCTATACTCTTAACCTTAAGCTATATAATAAAAGAGTAAATAGGAAGGTAGCTATTCCTAAAGCCTTCTTTTATTAGAACTAGCCTAATTAGGATAGAATAGTTTATAACGCTACTAAAGCTATAATTACTAGGTATATACTAAGTATAAGGATAGATATAACTTAAAAGTATAAGAGGTCTTTATTCCGATTAATATTATACTTCTAGATTAATTTAATAAAATAAGAGAGAGTAATAAGGAGCTATAGGAATAAATAGATTAATAAAATAATAATAGGAACTATGCTAAAGGCTAAGCGACTTTAGCCGCTATTTCTATAGACTTACCTAAGGATTTATAAACTAAGGTAATTTAATTTAATTACTATATAATTAGTCCTATTTTTAAAATAGGTGCTATAATAGAAGATTAGGATTTAGTATTACTTCTATTACTAAGGCGTATTACTATCCTAGACTTCGTTATAACCTACTAGTAGATTACTATTATCCTTTATAGCCCTGCGAATATATTAATTAGGGGGATTATTAATAGTAGCTCTGCTATTAACCTTATTAGTAAAGGTTATATTAAGCGCCTAGGCTTATAGAGCAATATAGTTAAGATAAATATAGGGATCTATAGGATTACTAATAGAGAGTAGGGGATAGTTTATAAGTATAATTATAGACGATATTTATATTAGTAGTAATTAGATTTAGGATATTAGCTTTTTTATTTTCCCTTAAAATACTTATAATAAGGACCTAGTACTAGGAGCTCCCTTTATCTTAAAGATTTAAATAACGCTAGATTATATATAGAACTAGATTATTAGAGTCCTTTAGTCTAGGAATATTAAGATTAATATCCCGCTATCGTTTTATATAGGAAACTTAACTACTTAGTTTCTAGAAATTATTATTAAAATAGACTACTTTATTTCTTTTTAGTATTAATATACTCTCTTATCTCCTATAGAGGAAGGGAAATAGAGGTTACTACTAATAGATTTAATATAGTAATAAGCTTAGACTTTATAAGAGATAATTAGTAAGTTAATAATACTAAGAATAAAGAAGAGCTAGATATAATACTAGGGAGTATAAGGATATACTAGGATATTAAAGCGATTTAATAAGCTTTTAAAAGCTCTTATAACCTACTAGATAAAGTTAAGTATTAGTTAGACCTAAATAAGGAAGTTATTACTATTTTTAAAGAGTTTAGATTAATTTTTAATAAAGTCCTAGAGATTATAATCAGTAATAAAGTTACCCCTAAGCTTAATAAGATCTATAAAGCGATTATAAGTATAGGGTATATAGTAGGATATAATAGCTTTAGTATTAATTATTAATACTATATTTATAGACTTAAGAAAATAAGATTAAAGAAGAAACTACCTAGGAGGAAGTATAAGTTAGTATATTAGAAAGGTATTAAAGTTATTATAGCTATAGATACTACTTTCTCTTATAATAATTATAAACCTATACTAATAATACTTATATTACTAATAGAAGATATAAATATAATATATAAGACTAAAGATAAGAAGGTTTAACCTATTAATAATACTATATTAGATAGTTTAACCCTAGATAGAGACCTAGAGTAGAAATTAAAAGTATAGGTAAAAGCTAAGAAAAATATAATCCTAGATCCTAGCGCCCTATTTATAAGCCTAGTTATACTAAAGTCTTTAACTATTAAATAAGGAATAAGGCTTATAAGAGCTTAATAAGAAGCTATCCTTAAGATTATTAATTATTTATAGCCTAAAGAAAAGAAGCTCCTTTTAGCTATTCTTATTATAAGAGAGAAGGCTCTAGCCTAGGAATATAAGTATTATAGCTCTATATACCCTTTTATTATACCTCTATAGATAATTTAAATAGTATTATATAAGGCGTAGTAAGTAAAAGGAATCCTAATATTAAAAGGACTAGCGTAGGATATTATTATAATTCTAAAGGATAGATTAAAGAAGGGAATCCTTAAGTAAAGTTATATAGCTTATTATAATCTATTCTTCTTTATATAAAGGAAAGATAGTAAGATAAGGTTTATTAACTTAGTAACTAAGATAAATATAGTTATAATATAAGATATAGTACTACCCCCTTTAGTAGACGACTTTTTAGAAGACTTCGCTATATATTAACTATTATTACTACTAGACGTCTTCTTAGGATATAACTAAGTCCTATTAGACCCTATAAGTAGAGACTAAATAATATTTATATTACCTATTAGACTACTATAGATATATATATTACCTTAAGGAGTAACGAACTTAGTTACTTAGTTTATATAGGTTATAATTAGAATCCTATATAACCTTATCCCTAGCTATTATAAAGCCTTCCTTAATAATATTACTATTAAAAGACTAACTTCGTAATATAATAAAAAACAGATAAAGTCTTATCTAGGGATTTATAGATTTATTTTAAAATACTTATAAAACGTTAATAAGGTCCTAGTTAATTTAGAGCTAGTAGAGTATATAATAGTAGTAGTTAAGTTATAATAGGCCTAGGAAGTAGTAATAATAATTACCTATATTTATAGTATTAATAGGCGTCGTCTAGAGGAAGCAAAGATAGTTAAGATCTATAAATAGGCTATTTATACTAATTTAATAAAGTTAAGGGCTTTCCTTAGGATTATTATATTCTATAGATCCTAAGTAAAGGACTACTCTATTATTATAAAGCTACTTATTAACTTACTTAAAAGGATACCTTATTTAGCTAGGAGGGGAAGTAATAAATAGCTATAAATACCTTAAGGGTAATACTTATAAGGGCCCTAACCCTTATTACTATAGATTATAACCCTAAAGGAGGAGATATCTACCTTATAGGTAACGCTAGTAATATAGAATAGGGCGGAGTCCTAGGATAATTTCTTAATAACTAGCGCGTAGTCTCTCGCTTTAAGAATAATACTTAGTTAGGACTAGAGCTATTATATAATACTAGGAAGAAAGAATTATATAATATTCTAAAGGCTTTAAAGAGGGTATATAATTATTTATATAGATAATACTTTATCCTAGAGATAGACGCTTAGATATTAGTTATATAACTTAATAGAGTAGCTATAAACCTTGTAGGAGCTCTTATTATTCACTAGATTATATAGATTTAAATATTTAACTTTAAAATATAATATATCTATAATACTTAGAATATAATAGTAGATAGCTTATTATAAAACCCCTAGGGACTTTCTAATATTATTAATAAAGAAGCTAAGGGGGAGATTAACTCTTAGATTAATTTATAGATCCTCTTTATAAATATAGAAGCTAGTTCCTTCTTTAATTAAGCTTAATACTATAGTAATAAGTAATATATAGAGGAGGTCTTAATAAGAAATATAGAGGTTATTAGTAATATAATAAATATCCTAGATATACTTCTTAATAATTTATAAATATATTTAATATACTCTTAATAAATCGCTTACTATTTAATAATATAGAGACGCCCTCTAGGAATTTAATTAGTAAGATATTATAACTTTAAGACTAGAGTATTAGATTATTATATTTATAACTACTTGCTTTTTATTAAACTAATAAAATAAAAGCTAATACTATAACGAGTTATTAAGAATCCCAAGTAGTAGAAGAAACAAATTATAAAAGCTTAAAGAGAGTAGTTATTAAAGTAAGTAAGCTATAGCTAGAAGACTATCTAATTACTATATCTAGGCTAGTATATATATAGAGATTAGCAAATACTTAAAACGTTACTCTAATTACTAATAGAGGAGAGCTTAATATATAGATAATATAAGGACCTATAGCTCTCTAAAGGGATTACCTTTTACTAGGATATTATTAGATATATAGAGAGTAGGTAAATAATATCTTATTAAGGTAAGGGATCTACTAATAGGATAGCCTAAAGCCTACTAGCTTAAGAGAGTAACTTTAGCTAAGATTACTAAGTTTATCTAGGAAGAGATCGTCTACTACTACTAATTATATAACAAACTTATTATTAATAGAGAACTAGAGAATAAGGATATAATTATTAAATTTAATAAGAAATATAGTATAAAGAGGAAAGTAATATCTATATATAACCTAAGGGCTAATAATATAATTAAGACTAGTTATTAGCTAATTACTTATATATTATTAATATAAACTAGAGGATAGAGAGATATTAACCCTTAGCTATACCTTCCCGCTACCCTATTTATAGACTAATTAAGTATTTATACTTTAACTAGCTTTAGCCCTTTCTACCTACTATATAGGTTTAAGCTTATTACTCTTATTAAGACCCTAATACTAACCTAGAGGGTTCTTAATTAGGATTTAGTAATAATAAAAGAAGAGGAGGTTTAAATATATTTATAAGCCTTCTTATAATTTAATAAGAAGGGAAAATAAGCTAAAAGGATTATTAATAGTTAATATAAGAAAACTATAGAATACTATAATAATTAATATAAGAGGACTATAAGGAAGGAGAGGCTAGAGGTAGGTAATATAGTACTAGTATTTAATATTAAGGGCTCTATTAATAAGTTATTCATTAAAAAGCTTAACTACTAATAGTAAAGCTCCTTCTATATTCTTTTATAAGCTCTAAAAGCTTTATTATATTAATTAGTAATATTAATAAGTAATAAGGTTACTAGAAAGACGTTTAGTAGAAATTAAATTTATAAATTAATTTAAGCTCCTAAAGGGTATTAATAACTAAGTAATTTAGATATTTATAAATCTAATTTAGGAAGAAACCTAGTAAAAGTTTTCTTAGCGCTAGGGAATAAAAGGTATAATAATTATATACCTAAGGAAGAGGGAGAAGAACTTATAATACCTAGGGAAAGTAATTAGGAGGAAGAGGAGGATTTATTATACTTAGTAATATAATTAAAGAAGTATTTAAAGGATTTAGAGAAGGTAATTAAAGCTTTAAAAGCTAGATAATAACTAGGTATTAAGATTCCTAAAATAATAAAAGAGAAAGAAAAGGAGTATATTAAGATAGAGGATCTAGGGGATATATAAGGTTTTTTTTATTTTAACTTATTTTAATTAAGAATTTATAAATCTATTTTAATTTTCCTTTCTTTTTATCTCTTAGTTTAAAAGTTTTAAAATCTAGGGATAATATTCCTAAACTTTAGGAATAAGAATAAGAGATAGTATTAATAACTCCCTACTTATTTAAAGCACGCCTCTTATTACTATTTAATATAATAATAGCTTAGATAACTTTAATATCTATTAGTAGTTATAATAAGGTAATTAAGCCTAGGAAAGTATAAGATCCTTAACTTCTTAGTAATAATACTAAAGCCGCCCCTCCTTATTAAATAAATATAAGATTAATAACCTAAAGATAAGAGAGAAGAAGAGAAAGGGAGAGAAGGTATTAAGATTATAGTTATTAGCCCCTAGTAAGGATATTAATAGACTTTTTTTACCCCCCCCCCCCCTCTTTCTTAGAAAGGATTATTACTAATATTAAATTACTTTTTACTAAAGAGAAAGAGAAGTATACTTATAAAAAGGATTATATTAATTTCTATACCTAGATATACTTTAACGTTAGCTTTATAGACCTATTTATATAATATTTACTTTAATTTCTTATTAAAACCTAACTAGCTTCTTATTCTCTTTTCTTTTTTATACCCCCTATATACTATATAAATATATCTAGAAGCCCTGTTTTCTTACCTTAATTTATAATATAAAGCCCTAAGTAGTCTGCGATTTCTATAAGGTTAAACTCTAGAGGTAGCTCTATTATAAAAGGGTAATAAGAGTATATAAACCTAGCTTTAGGATAATATTCCTAGGCTTATTAATAGTATTTATTATAAAGGAGCGAGAAGTTAAACTTAGTTATAGCTATAATTATAATATCTATTAGAATTTAGGACTATAGGATCTCCTTAATACTATTAAATTCTCTACTCCTCCTTACTTTATTATTAGACTTAATTCTATACTTATACCGCGGCCTCTGGCCACTGCATAGTGATTTTACCTGCCTAAATGCAACAGACCTTCTAACTCCGCGCCTCCTGATAATATATAGCCTTTAGTTACGTGATCTTGCCGACCACCTCTCCTAACTATAGCTATACTTATATATACCCTACTAGATAGCCTCACGATCTTTAACTTTATATCGATAATAACGTGGTTTTTAATTATTCAAACTACGAAACTATCGACTTTTCCTCTCGCATACTACCCGCGCTGCTATTAAATACTGCCTTTATTACTACTTCATCCGCTAGAAGTTATTACTATCTTTACTATACTATCGTTAGTAACGCTCTCTCTATTAGTCGGCGCAAGCCGTACTTACTAACCCCTAAGGGGCCTAGGCTGCCTCTGCCTTAATAGTGCGGAGGACCTGCTCGAAGAAGGGTTACTCTATAGGGTATATAATAACCCGCCTAGCTTCTACTACTAAGTCTACTTACTTAGCTATAATATAATAATAAGTATCCCCTCTAGGGGTATTAATAAGAGCTTTCTTAAGGGCTATATTAATAATATACTTTCTATATATAATAGAGTAATTAAAAAAGGAGCAGGTTTTATTAATTATATTAATACTAAACTCTCTAGTAAGCTCTCGCGCGTTATTAGTATTAAAGGGTATACCTTGCGCAGGCTTAGCGTTTTTATATATAGGGTTTAGTACTAATATAGTTAAGGGATAAGGAAGAGGGAGAGGTATAAGGCCTTACTTATAGTAGTAGAGCTTCTTATATTTCTAGCTATAAGAACCTCTTAGGAAAGACCTCTTTAGTTAAGGAGTTACCTCTTATATAGTAGCGTTTACCTTTAGTACCTTACTAGAAGGTTAACCTTTTTAGTTAAGAAGTTATCTTCTATAATAGATTTTACCTTACTAGAAGGTTTAGCGAGGGCGTTATTATAAGAGCCTTAGTAGCCCGTTTAGCTCTAATATAATTAGCCCTAGTATAGCGGGCGTCTAACTTTATAATATTTAGAGGGTTTACTTATAAGTAGTAGGAATATATAGGGTTCCTATATTATTTTCCTTAACTAGTAGAGGGTATAGGTTAAAATACCTATATAGTATTTCCCGAATTATACCTGCGAACTAGGTGAATTTGTTATAGTCTTTTTACAAAGGGGCTGCGGCGTAATTCCGAACTTAATACTTATAGCGCTTATAGATACTTAGATTATTATATAAGTAACTCTCTTAAGTTTTATCGAAGAAGTAGTTAGTATAAGGAGTACTTAGTATAGAGATATACTTAAAGTACGGTTTATAGATATAAATACTAGATATAAGGTTCTTAGTAGTATAAGCCTGCTCTTTATAGTAAATATAAGGTATTATATTATAACTACCTTAGGATTAAATAAATAAGCTATATATAGCTACTATATACTAAAAGACTTTTATCTCTTATAAGCTAGTAAGGAAAGTAATAGAGGTATAAATAAAGACTTAATAGCGGAATTCTCTAGACCCCTTAGTTACCCTAAATCTTTATTTAAAGTCCTATTTACTAAGATAAGCTTTTTAAAAAGCTAGCCTTATTACCTTAGTAGTCTTATTAGAGAATATTTATAGTATAAAAGCTACTTCTAAGTATTTATTACTAGGGATATTAAGTTAAAGCTAAATAAGGCTTATAGCTACCTAAGAGTTATAATTATTAGCTAGAAGGTATAAGGATACTAAAAAAAAGGGAAGGAATACCTAAAGTTAGTTATTAGAGTATTAGATAAAAAGAGGTATATTATTTTTCTTTATTTTAAGTATAGGGATATTAGGACTAAGGACCTAAAAGGTTATTACTAATAGGAGATAATAAGAGCGAGGTTAATTAGTATTTTTAACGCCTAAGATAAGGAAGTTATAATTAGCTATAATAAGAAGATATAATTTATAAATATAAGAGAGAAAGTATAAAGGGGTTAAATAAAGATTAAAATAGCTAGCTAAAAGTAGTTATTATATAGGGAGAAGTTAATAATAGAGGATAGAGGAGGATATTTATTTAATTTATAACTAGGCTACTCGTTTTAATAGCTACTACTAACTATTATTTCCTTTATTCTTTCCCTATATATAACTACCCTAATTTACTATTCTATTTATTATAGGCTTTTTATCCTAAGTTTATTCTATTTTATTAAAGCTAAGGGAAGTAAGGGAGGAGAGTTAATTATTCTTTCTATAGGCTACTAATAAATTACTATATTATTAAAGTAATTAGTAGATATAAGAATATACTCCTTACCCTTTAAGCCCTCTAGTTTCTCTCTCTTACTTATATATATTATTTACTTTTAAACTTAATTTATTTACTAACTATATAGTATTAACTATTATACTATAGCTCCTCTTTTTCTTTAAATATTACTTCTATTTAGCTCTTTAATCTATAAATTACTTATACCTTCCCCTTATTAACTTTTCCCCTAATATATTATAATAGGGAAAGTTATCTTTTATAATAATAAAGTATTAGACGTATAGATCTAGGAGTTAAGATTCTTAAACCTTTTTATCCTTAAAATTAGACTTTTAATAAAGCTTATACTTAATAAACTAAATATAAGTAGGTTTTAAGTATAAGGATAAAATAATAGAGATATCCTAGGCTTTAGACCTCTTAATAAGCTTAGTTACTAGCCTTAGCTAATTAAATATAGTATATACCCTCCGCCTAGGATAAATAATATCCCTAGTTAGATAGACCCTTTTAATATAGTATTAAAATATATCCTCGTTAAATATTAGAATAAGACCTTAGAAGTAATAGAGGAGATAATTTACCCCTCGTACTTATAGTAAGTTATAGCTAGTATATTTAATACTATTAGTATACTTAAAATAGTACCTTTAATATATACTAAGGATATCTTAGTAGTTACTCGCTATATTATAAGGCTTACTAAGCCTAGCTAACTATTTTACTATAAGATAGTTAGAGGTATAGAAAACGATTTTAAAGATAGAGATATAAGAGATATTATAATTACCTAAATTAAAGCTAAGTCCCCTAATATACTCCTTATTTATCTATAAGCACCTAAGCCTATTAAGGTAGTTATTATAGGTCTATTAATTAACTTATAAGATAGGAGAAACTAGTTTTATAATAATTAGTAGTTAAGGAGAGGAGCTAAAAGATACCTATAGACTCTAATATTTATTACTAGGAGCTTTCTATTAAATTATAAAGCTAAGGAAGTTTTAATAAGATAATTATACCTAATAGAACTTCGATATATAAACCCTCTACTATAAGCCTCTAGTCTCTATTTTATTAATTAGCTTAGGTCTTTTATATAGATTAGAAGCCTAATACCTCTAAAGTAGCTTATTAAGATAAGGTATTAAGCTTAGATTAATTATTTATTAAAAGCCTTTACTAATAAAATACCTCCTAAAGGATACTAGACCTAACTAAGGGTAAATAAAATTCTATATAATTAATACTTTAAATTAAGAGATAAAGATATTAGGAAAGAAATAGCTTAAGAAGATATTAAATATCAAATAGCTAAGTATAGCCCTTAATTTATAAACCTAGAGGTTTCCTCTCTAGATAGGATAGATATTAACCCGCTAGTACTTATAAATACTAATTTATAAATTAGTTTAATAATTCCTATTAATTTTAAAAAGTTAGATAGAGAGGAAGGATTATTAAAAGAACTAAATATCTAGAATATAAAAAGAAGGAATAACTATAAGAAGTAAAAAAGAGATTATAACTTATAATAACTAGCTAACTTTATAAAGTATCTTAATTACTCTAGGTCTATAAAACTATCTATATTACTCTACTTAGCCCCTATTACCCTAAGAGATATTATATTTAACCTTATTAATACCTTAGCGGGAGTTAATATTATAAGACCTAAAGGGAACCTTATACTAAATAAAGATAAGCTTATACTAGTAGTCCTATAGTATATATAATAGAACTAAGGATCTACGAATTACTTAATAACTTAGTATAGAAAAGGGTTATTTATTATAGTTTTAGCTTAAGTAGAATATTTATTAAACTTTTATAATATATAAGGGAAGCTAATAAAATAAGAGGAGTTAGATAATTTAGAGGTTATAGCCCTTTTTATATTTATAATTAAGGGTTACCCTTATAATATCTATACCCTAATTTATAAGCTAGTTTAGTAACCTAGGAAAGAAATTAATAAGGCTTCTATAGAGCTTAAAAGAGTAGAGGTAAAGAATCTCTAGGATACTACTAGGGCTTTTTTTCTACTAAACTATTATAATTATTACTAGGCTGCGACTTTTATAAACTAGTTAACTAGCTACTACTTCTATTATAACTCTATATAGGACTAGAATAGTAATTAGCGCTTCGTTAAGGCTATATTAGACCTTAATATATAATATTATAAAATAGGAGCCCCTCTATAACTCTAAAAGCTCCTATTAATTAATACCTATATAGTTTATTTAGTTTAATAGAGGGATAGATTTATATATAGCCTCTAATATATAAAATAGGCTAGAGCTCTAATTTAAGAAGAATTACTATTTCTACGTTTTAGTAATATAACTTTAAGCAATAGTGTATTATTCTCTAACTCTAAAATCCCCTTAGTTACTTAATAGATATCTATAATTATTATAAAGTTCTATAACTTAAGTATTAATAGTGATATAGCTTTATAAGATACCCTATTAAGCTAAGAAGACTTTAAGAAAATACCTTTCTTCTCTTTATACCCTCTTACTTCTTTACTTATAGATAATAACGTAATAGACTTTAGAAATAATAATAACATTATACTATTTCCTATAGTAGATATTCCTTAACTTATTTATAGATTATTAATATTATCTAGGTCTACTTTATTTAAAATACTAAATAATAAGCTTAAATACTTTAGATATTAGCTTTACTTATAGGTCTTATAAATACTAAGTCGTAGTATAACTATTAAGCTATACCTAAGAACTATACTTATAGATATATTATTATATCCTAAGAGGCCTAGTCTTTTAAATAAGTATAATTATAACTATATAGATTATATCTAGTGTGGAGTTAACTAATAGGATTAGATTAAGTAGAACACGCCTAAGGGAGCGTATTATTATAACTTCTTATGCTTAATATAATAAGGCGGGTAGTTTTAGCTATACTAAGAATTAGAATAAGATAAGGAGTATAATAAAGAGGAAGAGGTAATAAAGCTATTATTAAGATATAACTTATAATAAAAGATAGTTAAACCTAAGGGACCTTCTTAATAATAAGATCGCCTACCTAGAAGATATTATTAATAAATTAGATCTATAAATAGAGTTTATTTACTATTTCTATAAAGTAGTTTTATTTATTTTTTAAAACTCTCTTTTATAATATTATAAAGAGTCTTAAGGGGATAATTAGAATAGGATAAGATAGACTTAGCTATATAACTTTTAGAAACTCCCTTAATATATAGATATATTATAAGAAGACTATAGAGTAGAGCGTAGAAGAGAGGAGTATAGTAGAATTAAGGATAGTTTATATATTATTATAATTAGTACCTTAATAACCCTATACCTCGGCTTTTATTATTTTCTTAGTAAATCTACGCCTAATTTAGATAATCTCTTTTAATTAGATCTATAAATTATTCTATATATCTTTTAAGCTTACTCTTAATATTCTTACCCGTTTATAGGTAGAGCTATATTATTTATTATCTTTCTAGTTCCTATCGGTTCTAGCCCTTTCTACTACTACTACGTCTATTATAATCCTCCCTAAAGCTAGGAATATAGAAGCAAAAAAAAAAGAGCTCTATAGGAAAAAAGAAATCTAGAATTAAACCTATAACCTCTATAATACTAACTATAATAATATATAGACTTATACCCCTATACTATAGGTCGTCCTTATAACTCATACCCTTTATAGCGAGTATATAGTAATATAGCGTATAGTGCAGTGCAGACCTTCTTCGTTAGGTAGGTCTATATAGCAGCAGTAGTAGCGGGTAGTAGTAGTGGGTGTAATAGTCGGATCTTTTGGGCCCTGCGGAGGGTAGGCTTTAGCAAGCTTCAGCGGCGTGATAATAACTACAGCAATTAGCCTAAAATAGCGTATTAGTAGCGCTATAAATAGTGCGAAAGTGGGCGCGTAATAAGGCGTAATAACAGGGCGTAATTAAGGGTGTGATTAGGCGGTTAATTACGGGTGCGCGCAATTGTGAAAAAAAAGAAGGGAAATAAGGGAGACTTAAATACGTAGCCTTAACAAAAAGAGCAGTATAGCTATAGTTACCCTAACTACTATAGTATCTAGTTATTTTAGGATCTATTAATAAGGATAGCTACTCTCTGAGACGCCTTTGAGGGCGGGTGAAAAGAACGGATCACCTTATTACTAACCTAGAGGGTTCTTAATTAGAATTTAATAATAATAAAGGAAGAGGAGGTTTAAATATATCTCTAAGCCTTCTTATAACTTAATAAAAATAGAAAATAAGCTAAAAAGATAATTAACAGTTAATATAAGAGGACTATAAGAAAGGAGAGGCTAGAGGTAAGTAATTTAGTACCAGTATTTAATATTAAGGGTTATATTAATAAATTGTTTATTAAGAAGCTTAACTACTAATAGCAAAGCCCCTTTTATCTTTTATATCCTTTTATAAGCTCTAAACGCTCTATTGAATTAATTAGTAACTTTAATAAGTAATAAGATTACTAGAAAGATATTTAGTAGGAATTAGGTTTATAAATTTATTTAAGCTCGTAAAAGGTATTAAGAACTAAGTAATTTAGATATTTATAGATCTAATTTAAAAAAAGAAAACCTAGTAAAAGTCTTTTTAGCGCTAGTAAATAAAGAGTATAATAATTATATACCTAAGGAAGAAGAGGAGGAACTTATAGTATTTAGGGAAAGTAATTAAGAGAAAGAAGAGAATTTATTATAATTAGTAATATAATTAAAATAATATTTGAAGGATTTAGAGAAAATAATTAAAGCTTTAAAAGCTAAGTAATAGCTAGTTATTAAGATTCTTAAGATAATAAAGGAGAAAGAGAAGGAGTATAATTAAAATAAAGGATCTAGAGGATATATAAAGTTTCTTTTATTATAACTTATTTTAATTAATAATTTATAAACTTATTCTTATTTTTCTTTCTTTTTATCTCTTAGTTTAAAAGTTTAAGATTCTAGGGATAATATTCCTAAATTTTGGGGATAAGGGTAAGAGATAGTATTAATAACTCCCTATTTATTTAAAGCACGCCTCCTCGCTACTTTTTAATATAGCAATAGCCTAGATAACCTTAATATCTATTAGTAGTTAGAGTAGGGTTATAGCCTCTAGCTACTGCATAGTGATTTTACTTGCTTAAGTGCAACAGACCTTCTAACTCCGCGCCTCCTAATAATACATAGCCTTTAGTTACGTAATCCTGCCGACCACCTTTCCTAACCATAGCTATCCTTATACGTGCCCTACTAGATAGCCTCACGATCTTCAACTTCATATCGATAATAACGTGGTTTTTAATTATTCAATAGACTACGAAACTATCGACTTTTCCTCTCGCGCACCACCCGCGCCGCCGTTAGGCTAAACTCTCTAGCGGACCCCTCTGCGTTATTTACGCTAAAGGGCGTGCCTCGCTCGGGCTTAGCGTATATATAGGGTCTAGTACTAATATAGTTAAGGATTTATTATAAGTTAGATAAGGATAAGGAAGTAGGAGAGGTATAAGGCCCTGCTCGTAGTAGAGCTTCTTATACTTCTAGCTATAAGAACCTCTTAGGAAAGACCTCTTTAGTTAAGGAGTTACTTCTTATATAATAATATTTACCTTATTAGAAGGTTAACCTTTTAGGTTAAGGAGTTATCTTATATAGTAGCTTTTACCTTACTAGAAGGTTTAGCAAGGGCGTTACTACGATAGCTTTAGTAGCCCGTTCGGCTCTAATATAATTAGCCCTAGTATAGCGCGCATCCGACTTTATATAAGGGTTTACTTATAAGTAATAGGAATATATAGGGTTCCTATATTATTTTCCTTAACTAGTAGAGAGTATAAGTTAAAATACTTATATAACCTTTCCTAAATTATACTTACGAACTAGGTGAATTTGCTATAGTCTTTTTGCGAAGGGGCTGCGGCGTAATTCCGAACTCAATAGTAGGGTTATTAAGCCTAGGAAAGTATAAGATCCTTAACCTTCTAGTAATAATACTAAAGCACCCCCCCCCCCTCCCTCGCTAAATAAATATAAGATTAATAACCTAAAGATAAGAGAGAAGAAGAGATGGGGAAAGAGGGTATTAAAATCGTAGTTATTAGCCCCTAAGGGGGATATTAATAGACCCTTAATAACCCCCCCCTTCCTAGAAAAGATTATTACTAATATTATATTACCTACTACTAAAGAGAAAAAGAGGAGGATACTTATAAAAGGAATCATATTAATTTTATACTTTGATATACTTTAACTTTAGCTTTATAGACCTATTTATATATTATTCGCCTCGATTTCTTATTATAAACCTAACTAGCTTCTTATTCCCTTTTTCTTTTTTTACCCCCCCCCCCCCTATATTATATAAATATATATAGAAATCCAATTTTCTTATTTTAATTTATAATATAATGCCCTAAGTAGTCTACGATTTCTATAAGGTTAAACTCTAGAAGTAGCTTTATTATAAAAGGGTAATAAGAGTATATAAACCTAGCTTTAGAGTAATATTCCTCGGCTTATTAATAATATTTATTATAAAGGAGTGAGAAGTTAAACTTAGCTATAGCTATAATTATAATATCTACTAGGATTTAGGACTATAGGATCTCCTTAATACTATTAAACTCTCTACTCCTCCTTACTTTATTATTATACTTAATTCTATACCTATAGCGTTTATAGATACTTAGATTATTATATAAGTAACTCTCTTTAGTTTTATAGGGGAAGTAGTTAGTATAAGGAGTGCTTAGTATAGAGATATACTTAAAGTATAGTTTATAGATATAAATGCTAGTCGCAGGGTTCCTAGTAGTATAGGCCTACTCTTTATAGTAGATATAGGGTACTATATTATAACTACCTTAGGATTAAATAAATAAGCTATATATAGCTACTATATACTAAAAGACCTTGATTTCTTATAATCTAGTAAGGAATATAGTAAAAGTATAAATAAAGACTTAATAGTAGAAGTCTCTAGACCCCTTAGTTACTCTAAATATTTATTTAAAGTCCTATTTACTAAGATAAGCCTTTTAAAAAGCTAGCCTTATTACCTTAGTAGTTTTATTAGAGAATATCTATAGTATAAAGGCTACTTCTAAGTATTCGTTACTAGGGATATTAAGCTAAAGCTAAATAAAGCTTATAGCTACTTAATAATTATAATTATTAGCTAGAGGGTATAGGGATAATAATAATAAGGCAAGGAATACCTAAAGTTAGTTATTAGAGTATTAGATAAAAAGAGGTATATTATTTTTCTTTATTCTAATTATAAGGATATTAAGACTAAGGACCTAAAGGGTTATTACTAATAGGAGATAATAAGGGCGAGGTTACTTAGTATTTTTAATGCCTTAGATAAGGAAGTTATAATTAGCTATAATAAGAAGATATAACTTATATATATAAGAGAGGAAGTATAAAAGAGTTAGATAAAGATTAAAATAGCTAGGTAAAAGTAGTTATTTTAAGAGGAGAAGTTAATAATAGAGGAAAGAAGAGGATATTTATTTAATTTATAACTACGCTACTTATTTTAATAGCTACTACTAATTATTATTTCTTTTATTCTTTCCCTATATATAACTACCCTAATTTACTATTCTATTTATTATAGGTTTTCTATCCTAAGTTCGGTTTACTTTATTAAGGCTAAGGAGAGTAAGGGAGGAGAGTTAATTATTCCTTTTATAAGCTACTAATAAATTACTATATTATTAAAGTAATTAGTAGATATAAAAACGCACTCCTTACCCTTTAAGCTCTCTAGTTTCTCTCTCCCCTATATATACTAACTATATAATATTAATTACTATATTATAGCTCCTTTTCTTCTTTAGATATTACTTCTACTTAGCTCTTTAGTTTACGAATTACTTATCTTTACCCCTTATTAACTTTTCTCCTAATATAATATAATAAGGAAAGTTATCCTTTATAATAATAAAGCGTTAGATATATATATCTAGGAGCTAAGATCCTTAAACCTTCCTACCCTTAAGATTAAGCTTTAAATAAAGCTTATACCTGATAAACTAAGTATAAATAGGTTTTAGGTATAGGGATAAAATAATAGAGATATCCTAGGCTTTAGACCTCTTAATAAGCTTAGTTACTAGTCTTAGCTAATTAAATATAGGATATACCCTCTACTTAGGAAGGATAATATCCCTAGTTAGATAGACCTTTTTAATATAATATTAAAATATATCCTCCTTAAGCGTTAGAATAAGACCTTAGAAGTAGTAGAGAAGGCGATTTGCTCTTTATACTTATAATAAGTTATAGCTAGTATATTTAATACTATTAGTATATTTAAATTAATAACTCTAATATATACTAAGGATATCTTAGTAGTTATTTATTACCTTATAAGGCCTACTAAGCCTAGTTAACTACTCTACTATAAGATAATTAGAGGTATAGAAAACGACTTTAATAATAGAGATATAAGGGATACTATAGTTACCTAAATTAAAGCTAAGTCCCCTAATATACTCCTTATTTATTTATAAGCGCTTAAGTCTATTAAAGTAGTTATTATAGGTTTACTAATCGACTTATAAGATAGGAGAAACTAGGTTTATTATAATTAGTAGTTAGGGAGAGGAGCTAAAGGATAACTATAAACTTTAATACTTATTACTAGGAGCTTTATACTAAGATATAAGGCTAAGGAAGGTTTAAGAAGATAGCTATACCTAATAGAACCTTAATATATAGACCTTTTACTATACGCCTCTAGTCTCTATTTTATTAATTAGCTTAGGTCCTTAATATAGATTAGAAGCCTAATACCTCTATAATAGCTTATTAAAATAAGGTATTAAGCTTAGATTAAATATCTATTAATAGTTATTACTAATAAAATACCTCCTAAAGGATATTAAACCTAACTAAGGGTAGGTAGGCTTCTATATAATTAATACTTTAAATTAAGAGATAAAGATATTAGGAAAAAGATAGCTTAAGAAGATATTAAATATTAAATAGCTAAATAAACCCCTTAATTATAGACCTAGAGGTCTCCTCTCTAGATAAGATAGATATTAACCTACTAGTACCTAAGGATATTAATTTATAAAGTGGTCTAATAGTTCCTACTAATCTAAAAGAATTAAATAGAGAGGAAGGATTATTAAAGGAACTAAATATCTATAATATAAGAAGAAGGAATAACTATAAGAAGTAGAAGAGGGATTATAACTTATAGTAACTAGCTAACTTTATAAAATATTTTAACTACCCTAGGTTTATAAAACTATCTATATCGCCCTACTTAGCCCCTATTACCCTAAGAGATATTATATTTAACCCTACTAATACCTTAGTAGTATTTAATATTATAAGACCTAAAAGGAACCCTATACTAAATAAAGACGAGCTTATACTAGTAATCCTATCGTATATATAATAGAGCTAAGAATCTGCGAATTACTTAATAACCTAATATAGAAGAGGGTTACTTATTATAACTTTAGCTTAGGTAGAATATCTATTAGACCTCTATAATATATAAGGAAAGCTTAGAAGATAAAAAGACTTAGATAATTTAGAGGTTATAACCCTTTTTAGGTTTATAATTAAGAGCTAGGCCTCTGGCCACTGCATAGTGATTTTACCTGCTCAAGTGCAATAGACCTTCTAACTCCGCGCCTCCTAATAATATATAGCCTTCGGTCACGTGATCTTACTAACCACCTCTCCTAACTATAGCTATACTTATACGTGCCTATAGCCTCACGATCTTTAACTTTATATTAATAATAACGTGGTTTTTAATTATTTAATAGACTACGAAACTATTAACTTTTCCTCTCGCGCACTACCCGCGCTGCTAATACCGCCTCTATTACTACTTCGTCCGCTAGAAGTCGTTACTATCTTTATCCTCTTATTCGATCGGGTTAGCTAACGCCTTCGTAGCTATACTATCGTTAGTAACGCTCTCTCTATATTAAAGTAGTTAGTATAAGCTATACTTATTAACATTCGCTACCTAGGCTACCTCTACCTTAGTAATACGGAGGACCTGCTCGAAGAAGGGCTACTCTATAGGGTGCGTAACGACCTGCCGAACTTCTATTACTAAGTTTACTTACTTAGCTCTAATACTATTACGCCTTATAGAGTCCCCTATAGGGGTATTAAAGTAAGCCCTCTTAAGGGCTATACTAATAATACGCTCTCTATATATAGTAAAGTAGTTTATAAAGGAGCGGGTTTTATTAATTATATTAAGGCTAAACTCTCTAGCGATCCCCTCTATATTATTTATACTAAAGGGTATACCTCGCTCAGGCTTAGCGTATTTATATATAGGATCTAGTGCTAATATAGTTAAGGGATAAGGATAAGGATAAGGGAGAGGTATAAGGCCTTGCTCGTAGAGCTTCTTATACTTCTAGCTATAAGAACCTCTTAGGAAAGACCTCTCTAGTTAAGGAGTTACCTCTCGTATAGTAGTATTCGTAGTACCTTTAGTACCTTACTAGAAGGTCGACCTTTTAGGTTAAGGAGTTATCTTATATAGTAGCTTTTATAGCACCTTACTAGAAGGTTTAGCGAGGGCGTTGCTATAAGAGCCTTAGTAGCCTATTCAGCTCTAATATAATTAGCCCTAGTGCGGCGCGCGTCTAACTTTATATAGTAATATTTAGAGGGTTTACTTATAAGTAGTAGGAACGTATAGGGTTCTTATATTGTTTTCCTTAACTAGTAGAGGGTATAGGTTAAATACCTATATAGTGTTTCCCGAATTATGCCTGCGAACTAGGTGAATTTATTATAGTCTTTTTGCGAAGGGGCTGCGGCGTAATTCCGAGCTTAATAATTAAGAGCTATCCTTATAATATCTATACTCTAATTTATAAACTAGCCTAATAACTTAGGAAGTAAATCAATAAGGCTTCTATAAAGCTTAAAAGGGTAAAGGCGAAGAATCTTTAAGATACTACTAGGGCTTTCTTTCTACTAAATTATAGTAACTATTACTAGGCTATAATCTTTATAAACTAGTTAACTAGCTACTACTTCTATTATAACTCTATATAGGACTAGAATAGTAATTAGCGCTTCGTTAAGGCTATATTAGACCTTAATATATAGTATTATAAGATAGGAGCCCCTTAATAACTCTAAAAGCTCCTATTTATTAATACCTATATAATTAATTTAGGTTAGTAGAGGGATAGATTTATATATAGCCTCTAGTATATTAAATTAGCTAGAGCTCTAATTTAAGAAGGATGACTATTTCTATATTTTAGTAGTATAACCTTAAGTAATAATATACTATTTATTAACTCTAAGATCCCCTTAGTTACCGAATATATATCTATAATTACCGCAGAGTTCTATAACTTAACTATTAATAGTAGTATAGCTCTACGAGATACCCTATTAAGCTAAGAAGACCTTAAGAAAGCACCTTTCTTTGCTTTATACCCTCTTACTAGGATAGGATAAGATAGACTTAGCTGCGCAACTTTTAGAAAACTCCCTTAGCGCATAGACCCGTTATAGGAAGACTATAGAGTAGAGCGTAGAGGAGAGGAGCGTAGAGGAGAGGAGCGTAGCAGACTTTAGTATAATATATATATTATTATAATTAGTACCTTAATAATCCTATACCTCGTTTTTAAGTATTTTCTTAGCGAATTAGTGCCTAATTTAAATAGTCTCTTTTAATTAGATCTATAAATTATTCTATATATCTTTTAAGCCTACTCTTAATATTCTTACCTATTTATAAATAGAGCTATATTATTTATTATCTTCGTAGTTCTTATTAGTTCTAGCCCTTTCTAATAGTACCTAGAGGCAGATTCTTTTACTCTTTTTAATAGCTTTTATAAGCTTCTAAGAGAGTTAGATACCTTTGCTACGTCTATACGTCCCTACTATTAATATATATATATATATAATTAATCTACTTCGAATATAATAATAACTTAAGAAATTTATAAATAATTAATAATAACGATATAAATAATAATAAAAACGTAGTTTAAAGAGAGGAAGAAATTCGTAGACCTACCTTAGTTCCGAGGGAATAGTAATAGCTATGCTTTCTTATAGAATTAAGGTAGGAACGACGCAGACCCTAAAATCCTCCCTTTCTCTCTTTTTCTTTTTCTTTTTTCCTTTTTTTTTATGCTATTAGTAGGTTCTAGCGAGCATATTCCTTTCCTTACCTCCTTATATATTATTATAACTACTATTATTTAACTAGCGAGTTATAGCTAATATAGCTAAGATAGCTATACATAATACTAATATAGAGATTAATAGTCTTACTAAGCTAACGAGTATAGCGAGATTAACTAGATTAATAACTAGAGACTAATAAACCCCTTACTATTATAGCCCTAAGTACTAAGAGTAATATACTAACTTTTAAGAGATACTAATATAATAAAGCTATAAATTCTTCTAAGGTAAGAGCGTTATTAAGAATATCTTTCTATATTAAGTAATAAGACTCGAAGTAGATTTACAATAGCCTAGAGTAATAAGATCGAGGTTACTAGACCTTTCTTATATTTATTTAGTTATTTAGTTTATATTATTTCCTTTTTCGTTTTATTTAAAGAAAGTTATAACTACTTATTTTATTTTACTATTTAAAAGATATTATAATAATAACTTTACTTTATTAACTAGAAGACTCTATTACTTTAACTATATAATATTAATTTTAATATTTATAGACCTATAAGTATTATATCTTCTTCTTCCTTAGCTAACTTAGGTACTAGATCCTCTTCTAATAAGGGGAAATAGCCTAAAGAGAGATTTATAAGAGCTTCGTTTAGCGAGATATAACCTTATACTATAGGATAGCTAGCCTCTAATAATAGTATAGATAGGTATATAAATCCTACTTCTAGGATAGGAATAACGCTTTTAAGTACTCTATATTCCCCTAAAGGAAGTTATACTAATTAGGATATTATAGCCTTTATTAATCTCCTTATAAGACGTCCTATTATTATAGTAATAATTCCCTATTTAACTATAGCGCCTAGGTTTATTAGTACTAATATCTCTAAGTTTATTACTAACTATAAGAGCCTTTTAAAGCTTTATTATAAGATTAGTAAAGATATAAAGAACGAGGTCTATATATATAGCTCTAGTAATTATTAAGATATAGTAAAATCTTATATTAGTAAAGCTAAGACCTAAAAAGAAGCTAAGGAGAAACTTCTATACTAGTTCGGATTTATAGACCTAAAGTCTTATTAAGACCCTAATAAGGACCTTTAGAACCTAGTTATAGGATCTTATATTAAGGATAATAACCCTTCCTAGGTTATAGCGTTAATTACTACTATTTAATAGCTTTAATAGAGAGCTATCTAATATAGAAACCTAGAACTTACTAATACTAAGCTTATTTATATTATTTATTACTATTTTCTTAAGAGAGCTATAAGAGCTATAGCCTAAAGTCTTAGCTATTAGCTTATTAAGGTTATTTTAAAGTAGTAAGTTATAATAAAAGATACCCTAATTAAATAATTTATTACCCGCTAGGAACTTTAGTAGTTATCTAGCCTCGTTAAGCCTAAACTAATAATAATACTTTAAGTCCTTATAAAAATAATTCTAATAAAGTAGAGGGCTAAAGCTAAGGAACCCTCTATAGCTTAGATTACTAGCTTAATTATTAACTCTCTTATAGAGAGCTTTAGGACCCTGAAATATTAATAAGGCTAATTATAAGATAGATATCTTAACCCTTATTAAGAGAGTTACTAGCTAAAGAGATAATATTTTTAATCTAAACGCTATAAAAGCTACTAAACCTTATAAATAATAGTCTTAGGACTATTTCTAAACTTAATACTAATAATAATAATACTTTTACTTATAAGCTAGATATAGGGATTACTAAAGAGGATACTAGTAATACGAGGGATTTAGAAGAGGTAGAGCAAGAGGAGGATATAAAAGCTTCTAATAAGATAGACTACTATAGTATATACCTTTCTAGGCTATAGGGGCCTACTAGGTTTATAGCGCTATTAATTATATTGTTATTAGCTATGTTAAATATCTTAATACTAGCTAGAATAGGGTCTACTACTATATATCGCCTTATAACTTTATTAGCACCCTAGATAAAAGTACTAAACTTAAGATAGGTATTATAAATAAAGGCTATAACTATAAATTAACTAATAGCTAGACGATTTTAAAATATATCCTAATTAACGAGGATTTTTTATATACTATATACTTACTATAAGTAGGCTAGCGGAAGAGTAGTAGCTAAAGCTTCTAGAGGAGGTTATAAGAGTTATTAGTTATAATAAGATATGCCCTAAACTATCTATTAGCTTTACGAATTTATTAAAAAATACTACTTAATTATATAACTTTATAGATATAACGTTCTTTAGTTTTAAGCTAAAGAACTAGTATACTAACCTAGTAGAAGATATTATTACTATAAAAAGAGGGAAGGCTAGAGGTTATTATATAAAACCTTATAATACTTATTATTACTAGGCTCCTTAAATAGTAGACTTATTTATAATTTAAGACCCTCCTATTTAAATTACTTAGAGAGATATGAAGCTCCTAGATAATAAGGAAGATACTAAAGACGCTATACTATTAGATACCCCTAAGGAATAAGTTAAGTAATAGAAATAGGATAAATAATATAAGCCTCGGATTTAATATAGTAATTTATAGACTAGCTATACTCTTACCCTTAAGCTATATAGTAAAAGAGTAAATAGGAAAGTAGCTATCCCTAAAGCCTTCTTTTATTAGAACTAGCCTAATTAGGATAGAACGGTCTATAACGCTACTAAAGCTATAGTTACTAAGTATAAGAATAGATATAACTTAAAAGCATAAGAAGTCTTCGTTCCTATTAATATTATACTTCTAGATTAATTTAATAAGATAGGAGAGAGTAATAAGGAGCTATAGGAATAAATAGATTAATAGAATAATAATAAGAACTATTCTAAAAGCTAAGTAACTTTAGCTACTATTTCTATAGACTTATATAAGGATTTATAAACTAAGATAATTTAATTTAACTATTATATAATTAATCCTATCCTTAAGATAGGTATTATAATAGAAGATTAGGATTCAGTATTACTTCTACTACTAAGATATATTATTATCCTAGACTTTATTATAACCTACTAGTAGATTACTATTACTCTTTATAGCCCTGCGAATATATTAATTAGGGGGATTATTAATAGTAGCTTTACTATTAACCTTATTAGTAAAGGTTATATTAAGCGCCTAGGCTTATAGAGCGATATAGTTAAGATAAATATAGGGATCCGCGGGATTACTAATAGAGAGTAGAAGACCTAGTTTATAAGTATAATTATAAATAATATTTATATTAATAGTAATTAGATTTAGGATATTAGCTTTTTTATTTTCCCTAAAAACGCTTATAATAAGGACCTACTACTAGGAGGTCTCTTTATCTTAAAGACTTAAATAACGCTAAATTATATATAGAACTAGACTATTAGAGTCTTTTAGTCTAGGAATATTAAGATTAATATCCTGCTATTATTTTAAATAAGAGACTTATTTACTTAGTTCCTAGAAACTATTACTAAGATAGACTACTTTATTTCTTTTTAATATTAATATACTCTCTTATCTCCTATAGAAGAGGGGAAATAGAGGTTACTACTAATAGACCTAATATAGTAATAAGCTTAGACTTTATAAGAGATAATTAATAAGTTAATAATATTAAGAACGAGGAAGAGCTAGATATAATACTAAGGAGTATAAGGATATACTAGGATATTAAAGTAATTTAATAAGCTTTTAAAAGCTCTTATAACCTATTAGATAAGGTTAATTAATAGTTAGACCTAGATAAGGAAGTTATTACTATTTTTAAAGAGTTTAGACTAATTTTTAATATAATCCTAGAGATTATAATTTATAATAAAGTTATCCCTAAGCTTAATAAGATCTATAAAGCGATTATAAGTATAGGGTATATAGTAGGATATAGTAGCTATAGTATAAATTATTAATACTATATTTATAAACCTAAGAAAAGAATATTAAAGAAGAAAGTACCTAGGAGGAAGTATAAGTTAGTATATTAGAAAGGTATCGAAGTTATTATAGTTATAGAAGCTACTTTTACTTATAATAATTATAAACCTATACTAATAATGCTTATATTACTAATAGAAGATATTAATATAATATATAAAACGAAAGATAAGAAGATTTAACTTATTAATAACGCTATATTAAATAGCTTAACCCTAGATAGAGACCTATAGTAGAAGTTAAAAATATAAATAAAAGCTAAGAAAAATATAATCCTAGATCCTAATACCCTATTTATAGGCCTACTTATACTAAATCCTTTAATTATTAAGTAAGGAATAAAGCTTATAAGAGCTTAATAAGAAGCTATCCTAAAGACTATTAATTATCTATAGCCTAAAGAAAAGAAGCTCCTTTTAGCTATTCTTATTATAGGAGAGAAGGCTTTAGCTTAGGGATTTAAGTATTATAGCTCTATATACCTTTCTATTATGCCTCTATAGATAATTCGAATAGTATTATATAAGGTATAATAAGTAAAAGGAATCCTAATATTAAGAGGACTAGAGTAGGATATTATTATAATTCTAAAGGATAGACTAAAGAAGGGAATCCTTAAGTAAAGTTATA